>JAQIWQ010001465.1:0-10706 GCA_034695825.1 Folsomia inoculata
CGAAAGACAATGATGAATCGTTTGCTTGTGCAATTAATTTGAGTGGGATTCTGGATTCAAGTCAGATTTCTACATCATCTGGGGACTCCAACTCGTCGTCGTCGTCGTATCGATATAGCAGTAGCAGTACATCGACAGATTGTAGCTCATCAATCCA
Source organism: Folsomia inoculata (assembly GCA_034695825.1). NCBI lineage: Eukaryota > Metazoa > Arthropoda > Collembola > Entomobryomorpha > Isotomidae > Folsomia > Folsomia inoculata. Next base: position 158 of record JAQIWQ010001465.1, read on the forward strand.
TTCAAATTCAAGCTCGGACAAGGCTGGAGGAGAAGCTAAAGTTAGAGTGGATAAGAATAAGGCTGTATGTGAGGGAAGTCCGGTTTTTGCAACTTGTAGCACGTTCTCGTCTTCGTCATCAACAGCGTCGGTATCCACAGTTCGGAGATCTGAAAGCTGGGGAGCGTTACGTAGCGCTAGCTTGGACAGTAGTAAGAGTGTGGGGAGTGATAAAGTAAACGCAACTGCTGGAGATTTTAGAAATAGTGTGAGCAGCATGAAGGAACATAATATTGAATCTCAAGAATCTCATCCGGAAACATACTACACCCCAAGTAACTCCATGCACAGCATTACATTCAATAGGAACGGCGCTGATTCTCAGAGTATGGAAGGGGTTGAGATGAATGGCGACATGTTGCAAATGGTTCAAGCTGGAGATCTGGATTTGACTGATGAGAGTAAAGATCTTGACAATGCTTCTAATATTGAGTTCCTTGAATCTGTAGAAACCCTTCAATCGAAGCCATCTATGTCATCGAGTATGGAAGAAGAGGACACTGATAAGGCAGACAAAGTTGATGAAAACAAATTATTTGGAGTACTTGAAACTATGGGTATTGATATTGATGAGCTAGCTTCTGTATCTTCGGAATCCAACGCCTCCAAAGACGGTAGTTTTGTTATCAGTCCTACAACTAAAGACTTGATCAAAGCTGCCAAACTTGCCCGAAAACCAGCTAAAAAGAGGATGTGGTACCAGCAGATTTTCAGTGCTTCCTATAAAAGTCGTAGTGGGGATTTCAAGAAATTATTTAAGGAGTTACCTATCAAAGAAAGATTGCTAGTAGGTATGTATTACGTAATTTAATAAATTGTACTAGATATTGTCATTGGGGAAAAAATCATAATTAATAATTAATTGGATGGGTTATAGATTACTCTTGTGCGCTGCAAAAGGAAATATTAGTTCAAGGAAGGATGGTAAATATTTATCAATGATAATTATTGTCATCCCCATATAATAATTGTGTAATTATTATTACAGTACGTCTCACAAGGATATTTATCTTTTCACGCAAACATTTTTGGATGGGAGACGCAGACTTCCTTAAGACTTCGGGATATTACCTCCATAACAAAAGAGAAAACTGCTCTGGTCATTCCTAATGCGATTCAAGTAGCTATTGATGGTGGAGATAAACTATTTTTTACCAGCTTTGTTACCCGCGATGCAACTTATCTAATGTTGTTCAAACTATGGCAAAATGCTTTATTAGAAGACGTAAGTCGTCTTGAAATTTAATAGTTGGTGTAGTAATAACAAATTTAAATCTCATTACAGGGGATGCCATCTAAAGAAATTCAGCGTCTAATTCACTCTTCATATGGAGAAGAATTAATCATAACTAGTGATGACGAGATTGACGAGAATTTGAGTTGCAAATCTGTAGTAATTGGCGACTTGACGGACGTATCCAACGTAATCAGTGAATTAGAAGCCAGCAAATCAGTAGTTATCGACTTGAAGGTAGGTTTATCTCAATCACTTTGATTATTCTGATGGATGTATGCCAAACTCCGCTAATTCAATTACTAGTGAAGGTTAGGTATTTGTATTGGTGCATTTCACATTAGATGGGTAATGATCCTATTAGAAAAGGTTTCGTATCGTAAGTACATTTGTTTTGAACGGTAGCCGTAAAGTATTGCCTTTCCATAATTGATTAATGCAAATGTATCAAGGTTTATTACATCGCACGCACGTTTTGGTACAGTAATATATATCCATACATTGTGAGCATTTAAGGCTTGGTTATCCTGTCCTATCTTCTGTCATATTAATTATTTAGCGCAATACTATGCAAAAACATGACGTCTTTTAACGGATGGTCAATGGTTAGAATTTGTGGTTGGATTGGATTGTTGAATTTGATAAAGGCACAAATTATGGTATAGTTGTGCTTTGCTGTTTTATCGGGGGAGAGTTGATCATAAATTATGGTTAGACTTTTATCTATATCTCTTCAATCGATATCACACAGGTGTAGGTTAAAAAGGATTCAGATAAACACTTCCAATTGCATGAAAATGAACATGCAATCTAAAGTCGATGAGATTGAGTGGCACACATTGTTTGAGAGTGGTTTGGTAGGATTGTACAGTGACCCTGAATTTTTATCAAGACTACTAAACACTGTCGTGACATTTTGTCAGTTCGATAACAATATGATTTTATATGATTGAACTGCTCAGGTAGGTCTAATAAATGTTAAACTTAATTACACACCCTGGCTGATTGACTCACTTGATTCACAGCGTCCCCGTTGTCCCGATATCAAATTGCAAATTCAATTTAACATTGCTTGGAAGGAAATGTTAAACATACATACGAATAACCTCAGGATAGATCCTGAATTTCATATCGCCAAATCGTTTCAATTGCAAGTCTTGTGTCATTATTTTTAATTCGGCATTATTATGCCCTCTTCTACACCGTTTGAACCAGAAAAATCTGGGTTTTTATCCATCGACCCTTCACAACCTCCTGGTTGGATGGACAGCCCTCGAATGAATCGGAGCATGTCATGCGTTGAACTTGAAAGCGATCCAAAGTTTAGGGTTGACCATCGTAAAGATAAAACTCTTCCATCCATTGTGGATCCCGTTACTCCCTCCAGACCTAAAAGTGAAAACATTTTTTTAGAAATTGGACATGTTTTTTCACGAGGTGGGAGTAATCGGAAACGTAATAAGGATTTAAAGCTTAACTTGAACTTTGTCAGTGGTCATACAAATGTATTGAGAGCATCGAAAAGTAATCTGGATGTATCCCGATCAGCGGAAATTACTGATACCATATCCCCAGATTTCACATTCTTTAAAAAAACACCATCAAACAAAACCAACAGTTCTAAAGCTGGTTCAACTCCTGGTTCTGCTGTGTCGGAGACAAGTTCAGTATTTGGTTTCAAAAAACGGGAGCCGAAAAACAAAAAGAAATCCAAGGAATCATCGCCATCACCTTCGCAGGTGAACGTTAGGAATTACTTCGGTCAAACTTGGGATTTGTTTTTTTAGTCGTTGAATTTACATGAAATGATGGAATCATTGGAATGTAGCAAATCTTGAATTAAATGAATTTCATTTTTCTTTTTATAGAGCAAAACCAGTGAAATTGGTCCTGCGATAGTCGTAACAGGAAACTTGAGTTCATCGATTGCGGTTGCGGCACCGAAAATTAAGGGACAAGAGCATCAACATGACATTTCAAGAGTGGGATTGGAACCATCAGACCTCAGCGAATCCAGTGATTCTGATGAAGAGTTTCAAGCCGCGGAAGGAATGGAAGAATTGGACTCGATGGAGATCCCTTTATGTCCTTTTTCACATGTCGAAGGGCGAGAAACAATTAACACCATAATTCCTTGTAATATTGATCAACTGTTCACTATGCTTTTCACGACTTCGAAATTCTACTTGGATTTCCATACTTCCAGAAAAACTTTTAGTATGTTTATTCACAGTCATTTTAAACTTACACTATTTTTAGAATAGGACACGTATATTTAATTCGTATGTTGTGATACAGACATCCATCAAGCCCCTTGGGAGTTTGGAAAAGATGGGAAAAAAACACGACAAGTTTCGTTGACCGTGTCATTAAACGCGGTTATGGGACCTAAGCACTCGCAAATAACTGACACTCAGGTTAGCATAAGTTTAAAAAAGCGGGGATGCAAGTATTGATGTTGAATACCCATCCAGATAATGGACGCCCTTTCAAAGCCTGGGTTGTTTTACGCCATTGACTGTGAGTCTGTCAACGCTGGGGTAAAGATAATTTTATACTGATTTATACAAAAACAGCAACAAACCAAATAAATCCAATACCTAACTCTCTGTTAGGTTCCTTACGCGGACACGTTCTACGTCGCGGTTCATTTCTGTCTCTCTCGGGTATCTTCTGTGGAGACCAAATTAGCTGTAGTGGCACAAATCAAGTATAAAAAATCAGTTTGGGGTATTACAAAATGTAAGTAACTTTATCTTCGCGTATAAGTTTTAAAGAATTCAGATCTGTAACAAGGTGTATGCCTTACAGCAATCATTGAAAAGAATGCATGGGCTGGAATTGAAGAATTTTATTCCCATTTGGAAAGAGGTAAGTTTTGTTATACTATGATAGTTTAGTAACTATACTGTAGGTAACAGATCAGATCGGTGGACAGATTTTGGGAACAGATCAGTAGCTAGGAGGACGTTTTGTTGTCTCTACCCCATGCCTATTGCTGTTCCAATACCTAAATGCAATTGCAATTTTCTGTTTATTTCAGCTTTAAAAGAGGAATGTACCAAGATGATTTTAGGAGGATCACCAGTGCCATCACCGAAACATTCTTTAACCGGTGGTCCTAGAAGACGACTTCCACGAAATAGAATTAAAGGGAAAGCACCAGATATTCCAATTGGGGTTGCCCCAGCTAACAGAGTCACCTCACGAACAGGAATCGTCATATCTGACCCCGTTCTTACTGTACCTGATGTATTGGCAGAAACGCCATCAAGTGATAGTTCTTTGTTCCTCAAAGTCATTTTATGTGTCCTCATGGGATTACTACTGTTGAATGCGTTCCTGTACTTCAAACTGGTTCATTTAGAGACCACCACATCGTCATCCCATCTATTTCCACCTCCTTTATTCACATTAACTGGGTAATGATATCATGGAGTTATGAGTTATGCCTTGAAACGTGAGTACCAGTATGATTATAATTTATACTTATTTTCAGTGAAATGCCTCAAAATCATCAAGATTGGTTGCTTCTACTACAAAAACAGGAAGCTCTGCACCGAATCGAGTTGCAAAAGTGGCACGAAATATTAATGTCAGCTTTAAAAATTCTGCAACAGGTAATCAAATGGTGATAATTTCATATGAATGTTCATAAATGACGAATAACTTCATAATTTTCACAGGCAGAGTCTGATTTGGAAGCTTTAAAGTTTCACATCAATTCTTATTCTGGTGGAAAATCCTCAGTAGAAATAGCAATGAAGCCTTCCACAGACACAGACCCTGTGGGACATCAATTAAATCTGAACCTAAAGTCAGATGAATTTGTGACTAGTGATGACAACAAAGAATTCTAATGAAGCAGTCCCCTACATGAAGATATTAGAGTTGAACTGCAATTTATTGAAAATGTGATTCCATAAAAATGACGAAAAAAAATCTCTTGTCGGGAAATTTAACATTATCATTTTGTTCGATCATGTCATGACGGAAAAGTAGAATGTAATTTATCAATAGACTTTATAGTGAGGTGTATAAAAAGTGCTGAGTGTTATAAACTATAAAAACCGTCTGTGATTTTAAGGTGGCTCCAGAGCATCGTTGGCAAGCGTCATATAATTGGCTATTAATAGCGATAGCCAAAAATATATGCAATAATAAATTGTCTAAGTCGAGGTCTTATGTCCTAGTGATAAATATCAAGTTTTTAGTCATTTTCACCTTTAGTTTTCGTCTCGTGTCCTTTCTATTATTTCCATTTCGCACACAAGTAAATATTAAACGATTCCTTGATGTACAAGAAACGAATAAAGATTTACTATTTCGTAGAAATTGGTGATGCGGTTTATTAACAACTGCGGCATGGCATGATAATTAATACTTTAGATAGGTTAAGTATGAAATGAGTACCTATATCGATAAATTGATTACATAAACATTTAGTGCATCACAAATGAATTATATTTTATAAATGCTGATTTTCTTTCGTTTAGCGTTTTTAATAATTTTGTCCAATACGTGGAACAACGTGGTGTTTTATGTAACAATACCTTGCATAGGACAGGGAATGAGACAGAGACGTGATGCAATTAAAATTTTTGGTATCTTCACTAACAACAAGATCTAGTAATTATATATCTACTAGATCCCAAAAATTTAGTAGGGTACATGATACTTTCACTGAAACAAATATTGCAATATCAAGCGAAAATGATGTAAAATAATTTTGCGTTATTACTGTTGATGCATAATCAAGACGAATAACCATTCCTGGTTGCAGCCGAATCCCCATGGTCCGCTTTGGATGATCCACCTCCACCAGTAGTGTTATCTCCTATCAACTTTTTTTCTATATTCTTCAATACCCATTTGTGTTTTGCGATTTCCAACGATTCCCATTCAGCCTTGAACGCAGCTTTTGGATCTTGTGGCATCGCCATTGCAGCACCCGACATTTGTTCTTGCATTACTCTTGATTGATCGGCAGCATTGTTTTCTCCAAGAACCAGAGTGTAAATGCTTCGAAGGCCGAAAACGTTGAGGAAATACCATGATGCTGAAGAAACCCATGAAGCATCCAGTGATTGCAACTCTATCCCACGCTGAAGCATAGGCTTGAATCGCAGGGTCAACGGGAACGGAACTATACAAAATTAGAAATTAAACAACTGCTTTGCCTCAAATTGAACTACATCGGAGCTAACCTTTGGACGTAACAAATCCAGAGAACGTCCAATTAATCCAACCACCAATAAGAATCATGGGAAGTACATTGGTCACATTTCCCTTTAACATTTCCGTCATCATGTTTGGATCCGACATTGGATTTGGTGCCTGAGCCTGACGCTTCTGCGTCTTGAAATAACCAGTATCCTCATCATTAAAGAAATGTCTTCGCATTTGGTAGCTTTGTTCTGGCAAATATTTTCCATTTTCTCTCAACGCTCGTGCTCGAATCATGGCTTGAGAGTCTTGAACTTGAAGGATTTCTACCTTCTTCTGACTTGATAAAAGGATGGAGATGTAGTGCCTCACGATTCCGACTAGAAAAGTAATTATGATGATCGGGACAAACACCCAGCTTCGTATGTCAGGATCCAAAACCAAGTCGTCAGCCATTACTGTAATGTAAGGAAATAAATAAATGAAATTAGCATCGTCAGTAAACTAAAAACTAATTGCAAGGTAATGAAATAAATAATAAATGTGTAACTTTCCACTCTAAAAATAAAATCAACTTTATAACCTGCTCGAATTTTGAACGACATTTCGAATGTTTCAGGAATCGGATTTACAGAAGATATTTTTTACAGAATTTGAAAAAAACAGATGCACAGCCAGTGGACAGGCGATTGCATAAAAAATAACTTCTTCATTTCGTAAAAAGGAAGAAATTCTTCCAAGAAATTCTTCCTTTCTGCCTCATTTCTACTGAGAATAAATGCCATGGCTATCAAAGATCAAGATTGAAAATCAAAATACGAAATCGCCATAAAACCTTGTCACCTGTGAAAGTTATGCATAATACAAATACAGGGTTGAATACTTTATAACTTACTTTTTATTTTATTCTAAAAAAACAAAAATTAAACTATAGTCTATTCTATTTTGTGTGATTATTGTTAATCACGAATCACGATATCACGGATCTGAACTACTATATCAAGTACATCATTCTTATTTTTAATTAACTAATAAATTAAACTGATTTTTAATTGTTTTTAATTAAATTAAAATTCTGTAAAACACTGCATGATTCGAATTAAAATAGTATTTATATTTGGCGGCATGGGCAAACACGTGTGCGGGGTTTCGGACTGTGAAGGTGTGGCCTCAAAAGGGGGCGGAGTTTAGCCACCAATCGCCTTGAGTCATGCGAGTCACTGAACTGAACCCTCTATATAACACTCGTACATCATATCACAGGCAATCAGTATTTTCCCTCCACTCCAACATGTTCAGGGTCGTCCCAGACACACTTTCAAGTCTAGAAACGTTTACAAAAACGCTTGTCAAAAACGTTTTAATAAGGTAACGTTTCGAAACAACGAACGGCACCCCTTTGTATGTCAGGTTATCACATTGTTATGCTGTTATCGCATTGTTGTTATCTCCATCCGTCAACAATATCAGCAACATCCTGTCCAAATGCGCAATCACTACCACACCAGACCAGACCAGGTGTTTGAGAGGTTTTGTTAGCTGCGTATTGCATGTTACATCATTGGTAATATTCCATCCACCCTGCATCTCCCCCGGTGATTTTCCACCATCAAGGCGGAGTCATATCTTTCCTCTCAATTCCACGTCAGCACTTCGCATTGCGTGACTCAGGATCACGCGTAAAAAACACTCACTTGCCTTCAACTTTTCTCACATTTATCCCAACACTTTATCCTTAACTCACGTCATTTGTGTCTCCTCCCTTCCGCCAATGACGACACGTCTTTCCTATGCTATAACCTACAAGTTCAATTGTACTGTTCTTCACTGTTAAAAAGGCGCATGAAGCCAAGCATCATCATCACCCTCTGTGCTGTGTCTCTCTCCTTCCATTCCTTCTACCTCCATTCGTTCAGTTGCTGGGTTCTCGTCTGCTCTGCCTGTGCTACGAGTTTTGTGCAAGTACATAAAGCAAAGCAAGACGAGACTCTACAACCCACCACTACTACCACCGTCCACTATTGAGCTGCTGTTGGGAAAAAGAAAAATGGAGGACAGCCAACATGAGATGGTGAGCCAACTTCAGTTCGCGCTTGGAGAAGAACCTTCACCTAAAAAGCGCTGTATCAGATTCGCATCAGACATAAGCGCAGAGGACCCCACAATTGTAAGTGACTCGGGTTTTGGGGACCTCCCTTCAGTTTCAAATTCAAATTCATCCGTTGGGGGAAACAACGAAAATGGCGACTTGGAGGTCTCCTCTTTCTTTGAGCTCAGTTCGGGTGAGTCATACTTTTGTTCACGCCCATTCTTCTCCAAATTCACAAATTAAGGATGTAGTTCAATATTGCATCGCTAGGTGGGTGCAAAATATAGCTACCTTTGTTCATTAATGAGGCAGTTTGAGAATTTGGAGAAAGGATGACTTCATTTTCATAAAATATTTCATATGAAATATATTCTAAAACTTTATCAATTCACACCTTTCGGCTTTCTCGAAGGGTGATATGATGGGTTGGGATGTGATGATGATCTTAAATTTGCGGCTGATATTCAGTGACGATTCAAATTGCCTGCTATTATTTTGAGTGACTGAAACATCCTAAAAACCCAGTTTTATTTTATTTTATTATTGTAAAAGATACGACGAGATATACAGATACAATATTAAACAACCAAACTAGCAGAGTTGTTAATAATGAGAACATGAACTAAAATGGGGATTTAATTTGGGCGCATTTACAGGTTTGAACAAACTACCCCATACCATCGAAGCAGAAGATTGTAAACATCCTGAAAAATCCCAGAGCAGCAATAGTGATCATTGTTGCAGTAGTAGCAGCAGCAGTTCATCTAGTAATTGTAGCAGATCGTCATCGGCAAACGACAACCACGATCAAGACGACGAGGACGAGTCATCATCCTCACCGATTGACGACAATTTCATCGACTTGGTGCTGAATGCAAAGGAGATTTCCAATAATCCTTCGAGGGCTGCTATGATGCAACGTTTTCTGTCACACTTGAGGAGCAATCCAAATGATTCCCAGCTGCAGCATTTTTTGACACTTTTACTGTCTGGTCCAGAATTTTCTCCTCCGCGACACAGACTTCGACATGTCACAACCATTCAAGATGCAGCACGTTTGCTGAGGTCAAATTATATTCTTATTAATAAATTGAATAAGCTGTGATAGAAAATATCAGTATTAATGAACAAAGTCGGTTTTATTTAAATAGATGCTCCAAGAAAATTTTGGTCTTGACTGGTGCCGGAATATCTGTGTCTTGCGGAATTCCGGACTTCCGATCAAAGGATGGGTTGTATGGTCGCGTGGCTAAAATATTCCCAGAACTTAGAGATCCACAGAGCGTGTTTGACATCAGATTGTTCAGACGAGATCCAAGACCTTTTTTCTTAACTGCGAAAGAACTTTATCCTGGCCAGTTTCAACCTTCACTCTCGCATAAATTCATTAGTAAACTGGAAACAAGAGGTCAACTTTTACGAAATTATTCTCAAAATATTGATACATTAGAAACCATTGCTGGAATTAAGAAGGTTACAATGTGCCATGGGTCGTTTGCAACTGCCACATGCATTCGATGTCAGCATAAAGTTTCCGCTGACGCAATCAAAGAAAAAGTTTTGGCCGGTGAAATTCCATACTGCGGGGTTTGCTCAACGGATGAAGAAACCAGCAAGATCAAATATCCATTGGGGCAACCGCCTGTTCCGAGGCCATTTGACGAAAACCGAACTCGACTTGATGAAGATGATGATGACGAAGAGATGTATCAGGAGCAGCAGGCGACAGAAAACTTTCCCTTGCCCCCAGTTGTTAAGCCGGACATTGTATTCTTTGGAGGTGAGTAACAAGTAATGTATTCAATTCATTAAATTACAAAACGTTTCATAAAAACAATATACGTAAAAAAACAAAATACCTAAATTTTTAATATTATTAAAAATATTCTTTGTAGAAGACTTACCGGACGAATTCCACAATAATTTGCAAATGGATAAGCCAAACTGTGACCTAGTGCTCGTCATTGGGTCGTCGCTAAGAGTTCGGCCTGTTTCTTTGATCCCAGGTATGTGAACAACAA
>JAQIWQ010001466.1:0-10706 GCA_034695825.1 Folsomia inoculata
ACTTGGATAGATTGGTTGTTAACTTTATGACAGAAATAGAAGTTTTTTAAAGTGGAACAAAAGTAATTGATTGAGTTAGACGTTATGGAGAATCAATGGCGACGACAACGTAACTTAGTTAGCGACCTTCTCCCCAATTGACCATTCCACAAGGAGCACGCCTAGCGTGTCTATTTCCGTAGCTGCGACGCATTCGCATGTGTCCACCACGTGGCCTTCCGTATGGCATCTCGTCATAGTAGTGCGGCTCTGGCTCTGCATTTCGTGTCTTTCGGAGAAGTGACTCAGAGTCATCAGCATCTAAAAGAAGTGTTACATTTGTTGAAATGATAATACAGATCCGATTTGTAGAGTCTGTCTACCTTGTTCGAAATCTGATCCCATTACTGCCAAAACCACTGCCAGATAGAGAATGATGTAAATTGTCACCTTCATTTTACAAGTCGGAATTTTGATAGGTTTTGCGGAGTTTATTGGAGTTGTTGCAGAGAAGTGGAAATAAAAATGATGTGACGGAAAAATTACACAAACTTTAAATAAAAGTCCTTGTATTATACTTGAAAGGACCTTGATTGCAATGAAACACAAAGACAATCGAAGCGATTAAATCGTCTTCAATGGAAACCCATTCAAGCTTAGTAATGGGCTATTATGCAATTTGGATAATGAAATTGTTTAAATTAACTTGGGATTTACCGACTGCAATTAACACATACTTAGTAATGAATAAATCAATGCTACAACTAAAGTAGTTTTCCAAATCCGTTGAGTAAAACTGGAGTTATTCCGAAAATCCGTGATGTTCAAATGATAACCAAATACAAATACTCTAAAAGTACAGCATATTTCTTAGATTTTTATTTAATTCCTAAACTCGAAATCTTTGAATTGACATCAGACTACAAATATGCATGTGCAAGAATTGTTAGAGAATAAATGTATTCCCAGTCCGTTTTGAGGACAGCCAGTGATTTTATGACAGAAATGAATTGGACAGGACTTGATTTTATTTAGGGTTTGATTTTAACCAGGGTTTGATTTTAACCAGCGTTTGATTATACCAAGTCTATTGTTGCTGGACTGGCATTTCATGATTTCATTTCCGGGCCAAATCTTTCATCGTTAATATGTGCATAGTTTTTCTCTCTGTGACGTCCAGGGCGTCTACAACCATTGCAGAGAAAGTTTAGAAAATGTAAAACAACAATATTTTATTATACTATAATTTGCACATATTGGAATTATTTTGAGAACTTCATTTTAACTAGTTTCTTATAAGCCCCACAACTGGCTGATTTGTACAGAGTGAAGTATGTGTACATAGTGGATTATTGAATGTCTCGGGTTTCTTCTTGATCAAAATGAGCGTAGCATGGGGTTTCATAACTCCACTTTCACAACAAGAATGCAAACAGTTAAATGCTTTAAGAGCATCTTTATGAACCGTTGACGTCGACGTTGACACTGAGAAATGAACCATCAAATATGCACTTTGGGCATTCGGCACGTTTATTTTCAACAACAATCCACGAACAACTTAACACCTTGCATTGTAGTACTTATAGTATGTAGTTGAAAATTTAGGTGGAAATGGTATAATACAAAAGACTTAATCTAACGAGAGATTCTAAAAGTTAATTTGAGCTACAACTACTAATACTAAATAACAACAAAATCTAGACATTACGTGGCTTTAACCTGAATGCATTTTAACGATTAATTTACAGCTTTTAGCTTACAAAAGATTAATAAGTAAAACCCCTACAAATCTTTGTCGCATACACATATATCATTCTAATACAATACCAAAAGTATGCTAATTGGTAATTTAATCAACGGATATTAAAAATTTGAAATATTTTGACTTTCATGTAGAAGCATAAATGAATCTGAAAATAATACTATTATTAATTAGTACTTAAAACTCAAATTTAACAATTTATAATTAAAACTCAAAAACGTTTCCGTTCCCACAGATGGCAATAAAAGTTATGATAACAATAAAACCCTGACCGATATCGAACAATGACATTCAACAAACAATTATGGCTTGATTTTAAAACTTTCATGACAAATGTTGAAAACAATGTGTTTCTCTCCTGGAGTTGAAATTAAAAGTTATCCAAACTACGCAGTTACTTGGACATAATGACGCGTCAAAGAGGTAGTCAATATCACTTCGTAAGCTGTTACCAACTTGGCTAGATCGTATTTTTTTCGTTTAAACAAAGTAGAAAAGTCTAAAAAATGCTAAGGTGCCGTGGAAGCACTTAAGTAAGAAACAAGCCACTCCATCTCCGTAGTTTCTCACCTGGAGTGACCGCTTTTGTTCTTAATATATACTATCTAAGAAAATGCACTGGACTTTTTTAGACTAATTTATTATAATCTTTGCTAAACAAATTTACATCAAACACAGACAATCTTAAGTGAGAAAAAGATAGTTACAGTGAAAATTGGTTTAACCCAAGCCAGTTTGCATTATCTGTACCATTGGTACATCTAAAGAACGATCGGTCAGGAATTACGAGTTTTCGCAAAATTGCTTCTTACTATATTTAGAGCATCATGTTGCAAAATTAGACAAAGCAGTGAGAAGGAACACACCTTCTCTGGGTGGTAAATGGGAAATTACAAATTATGGGAACTAATGAAACCGATAGTAATAATAAAAACCCGCATAGCAACCAAATCCCCCATAGCAGCCAAGTCTTGTAAGCCATTTAGCAACCGATCTTATATTTGTTGTTTATACACACCCAACTATCAGTATGCCAAATTTCATCTATATCGACCAAGTGAGGGTCCACACTAGGATTATTTTGAGACATAACCTATATATTTCTCTGCCCCAACTCCTATAGGTCAGACATCCAACCCAAGAGAGTTCAACCAAAAATTCGGTTTCCCTCATGACACCTAAGACATGCAAACGGAAACAGCACTGCGAGTTCAAATTCTCGAAGCCCTGGGTGAATTCAGAAGCTATGAAACACTTGAAAAACTCCTCACCCAGCAACGAGAGGACGCGGAAAAAAACACACTACATCATACAAGAGAAGACCGCCCTAACCCACATTCTGCTGTTCCTACAACTCATCTTAATCTCGGTCCTCATCATTCTACATAAGACACTTGTGCAAAACCATTATACCCTTACAGCCATTACCATGCAATACCATTAAAAGTGTAAAGTCACCACCGTGCAATACCATTACTCCTTTCCTACAAATACACACCAACCTATACACATCACTACTCTAATAATGTAATAATATTATTTATTTACTTCTATACCGAACTCAATCATAAAATGTAACAACCCACCTGTACCCTCATAGGCCCGAAGCGGCCACAAAGGGATTGATTATAATAATCGCATAAACTCAGATGTTCGAAAACGTTGATGATTGACAAAATTTGTTGCACCGTAAAAACTTCAAAAAACAAGTTTTTTCAGGATATCTCATTCATTTTTGGTTCCACAAAAGTCGTTTTGGTATCAAACTCCTCAGAATTTGATTATCAATGTAATGCAATGATTATTTGTTGCTGAAAAGCTCTCATTGATAAGCTGCAAAAACTAGTGGGTTGACCAAAACTGTTGCTAACATTAACGCTACGAGGGATTCTTTGACCTCCAGATCTTTTTTATCAACACTTTAAAAATGCTGAAGATGCACTAGTCACTGCGGACAAATGAGTCGTACTGTGCTCTCGTCGAGCAACCGCAACAAAATTATGTCCCAAGCAACTTTCGAGTGGGTAGTTGAACAAACTAGCCATTCAACAAGGCAAGGACCAAAAGAAGTCTTGGACCCACGGATATTTATCAGGTTACACTTTCAAATCAATCTGTTTTAAAATGTTATTCACATAGTAGATCTCAATAATAATATGTGGTTCTATTTTCTATCTCATTCAAACATCATTACCGCACTAGATGACCCTATCTAAACCAATATTTCCTACCTATTTTTCCTAACTACTTCCTACCAATACTTTGAAACGCCAAAAGTAGACAAAATTCATTAAAATTCTACAAAATGGAGGATAAAATAATTGAGAGGAGGAGAGGGAACAAACAAGACAAAATTTATACACCCATCATAAAAATCCTAAAGTTCCTCCGTTTGATAATATTTTCCGGAAGTTAATTGGTCCTGTCACCCACCCACGGGGAGGGGACGTGAAATGCTTTAATTATGTTGTGCTAGGATGCATAGTTACGTAGGAAAAATGCTGAATAAATATAAGGTTACCTACTGGCGTTTAAAGCTCGTATAGAGTTTATTTCACACTTGTGGGATAATGAATAAGAATAACCGTATTCGTTAATCAATGGGGAAGTTAGAATTGGGAACAATTATTAAGTTGTTAAAGGTAGCATTGGCTGGATGACAAGTCAAAGACTGACCCTGATTTCTTGATTAGGGTTGGTTTTGACTTCTCTTATATTTACTTAATAAGTCATAATTCTTAGATTAAAAGTTAATCAGTGTTGGCCTTGGTCTTGAGCTTGACTGCACTTGAGTCCAGTTTCCCTCCACTCTGTTGTTGGTTGGGAGTACAAGGTTGGGCGTCTGAGGTTGAGTCAGGGTGGGAAGTCGAGATGGGAAAGCGAGGGATTTAGCCACTTTCCTACTCTCTCCTATTATGCTGGGGTTACAGTCCCTTTCATTTCATTTCCCTTCACTCATTTCACAAATGTATATTCCCTCGGATTCTGTTTAAGACAAAACAAAAGCCTCCAAAACTAACGTTTCACCATATATAAGGATTGGAATCAAATTTCATAGCTTAACTCACTATTACTCATTACTTTGCCATTTGTCTGACTATACGTTCAAAATCAAATACAAATATTCTGTATTTCAAGATTTCATTTCTACCACAAATAATTCTCCCTGCATTGCATCACACACCTAAAAATCGCTACTCTAATTTATCAAAAAATGGGGATATCTATTGGAAGATTACTTTGCAAACCCAACCTAAATCCCACCATCGAGTTGGAAGAAATTGTAATACAAACCACCCTACCTGCACGTCGGGAAACGACAAACTTCAGACGTGAAGGAAGAGAAAGTTTACACTGAACAGGACAATGCAGCTGCAACTATATACTGGACGTCGGCCAGTTCATGAAACTGGTTTGGACTTTGGGTATTTTCCACCTGTTTGTGTAAGTATTGTACATCACTCCATTGTAAAAGATATCTCAATTCAATACCAATAAATGCTATACTCAGGTTCATGTGCCATAGAGACCACTGGGTCGTGTTTTTTGGACCCCACAACACAGTGCATTTCAAGGATGGCGTCGCAATTTATTGGGTCACAATGGAAGCCGAAGTATTTTAACTCAGTCTTGAACCGGAATCTTTTATCAATCAACCCAGCTTCTGGTTTATGATGTTATGGACCTTCATCGGTCACGGAGGTGTTCCTGTGGTACGTGAGTATCCATTGCGCAAGGCTAGCTGGTCTGTGGTAGATGAAGAGAACAAAAGTTCTCAACCAATTGAAATTCCCCTCCGTTCCCCACTTGTTATCCCTGCCCATCAATGGAGTGTCTTAAAATTTCAATTAGACGTAAGAAAATATTTAAATCTCCCAATGTACTTTTCCTTAAGAACCTCTCTTTTCATTAAAGGGGCCTCCTACAGAGAAACTTTTTGATAACGAAATTAATCGAACCATGATTGCAGAAACAAAATCTGGGACAGTGTATCACACCTTAACCAGCTCTGTGCAGCGAATGGAATTGAAATTTTCCTTACTGACTTACAGAAATTCAAGTTGTACCTATATTTGCAAGACATATCTTTCAGCTCTTTCATTTAAATCTATCATTGTTTGTTGTTACATAAATTGTTGATGGATTTCAAGTCAACAAACACCTCTTCAATCAAATATAAACAACGGTTATCATAACGAGTGTGTTATGACAATAAATTACTTATATTCACTTCTTTTAACTTTTGAGCGTATGAAAACACTTATCAAAACTTCCCAAATTAGTGATTTTCAAAGTACATTTTGGGGTTTTGTCAGGAGTACACTTGGAAGGTTTTCCAGGCATGTATGAACAAACAGAATGGAAAACTCAATATGAATATGACACCAAGAACAAGATGAATAACCTGGATGTTTCAAATCGCCAAACTATCTCGAGTTGCTGAAAACCACTCAATCACATACTTCCAGGTAAAAGGTTGTAGAGGTCAAAATCAAATTCCACCATATTCTGGAAACCTACCCCTGTCGTCAATATTCCCTTCATATTTTTAATGTAAATGGCAATAAATTTAGCAAGCCTTGTCCTTCTTAACCTTTCCCTACTTACTGATGTGCATAGCTTCGGTACTTTCCGTTTTTCAGTATAAAAAGCTCAATATCATCATCCAGTTCTTCAAAAGACGAGATGGAGACAAATCCGTGGAGGATATGGAAAAGGATTATGGTGAGTCTGTTCGTAATGAACTCAGGAGCAAATGGCAACGAAGATAAGGCCAGTAGAGTTGGCAGACACCAATCAATGATCAAACCAAAGCCAGTGCAGGTAGGACAAAAAACACCAAGAAAAGCTAGTCCGTTTCTCGTCGTGCATCTGCAACCCCTAAAGTTTAAAGAGCAAGTTATTTAATAAGAAGCTATATCATACATTGATAAAACTCGTTATAAATATTACCACATAATTAAGACACTTAGAAACTGAATCATAACCCATTATTCTTATTACTAACTGGTCTTTTAGATGCCTTTTAGAGGTTTTTCTATTTATGATGACGTTACCGGTTTAGATAGAATCCTAACGGGCAACTTTTTAAATAATTGTCCAACACAATTTTTCCAATCGCATCTTCTGGAATCTGAAGCCTCTATCCACTAAAGCCTCTATCCACTGAAGCCTTTATCCACTGGAGCCTCTATTCCCTGAAGCCTCTATCCACTGAAGCCTCTATCCACTGAAGCTTCTATGTATTAAAGCCTCTTTTTATTGACAGCTTTCAAAACTGGCAACTACGTTCTAGGTTCTTGGAAGAATTTGGTTTCAGATTTACACATCGTTATGGCTCCCACTACGATCGAGTTAAAGTGATGAAGCCGAAAAAACTACAAACACATGTCCCTAGCGGTAAAAAATTGTCGCATTCAGTTTTCGTTGTATTTATTTTTTGTCGTTTTCATGACCATTTCTCTACAACAATACTATATAGTAGCTAAACAATTCTGATAGGGTACATCGGATAGGGTAGGGGGGACAAAACAAAATAAACAACAAGGTTTCAGGGTTTCACCTGTTGAAGATTCAACAGGACATAGGGAGAAAATGCCAAAGTAATTTTCTCCTTATATGTATTTTTTCGTTTACGGATAGGTATCCTAGAAATACATTTGTTTGGTTTGACATTTGCAGAATTTCCAAAGCTTGATGCAAGAAGTGGCTCCTAATTTCGATTTTAGTTTCATTACCCCTGAAGATCTGAAGAAGAAGACCAATCGTAGTGATTGTGGCCCGTACAGCGTACGGTACATCGAACAATCATTACGGAGGAATATATACAAACTGGGCTCGCAATCAGAATTGAGAAAAATTCCGCAGATTAGGGAGAACCTTTAATCATGCGGATGTCCAGATTCAATGGACAGCGTCTCAGTACAAAGGTACTGGGTTGTGATTACATTTTACATCATTACAAATTACATTTTGACGATGGTTTTTTTAATTTTTCCAAGTAGAAGTTTGCAGCTTTGAGGAAACCCGGCTCTATGGGGATGAATTCCAATATGTTGCACGCGAAGTTTTGAATACTCGAAAACGATCAATGGCGGTACAACTGAAGGTTAGTTACATTAATTGACCGCTAAAATGCAGCACAAACAAAAGCGGCATGATGGCGGAGGACACATCAGAATTCAATCTTTGTCATCATCCCGATCCAAACCATTTTGCCAATGTAACGATGTTTTCTTGTGTTATGGAAACCATGTTCTACATTGCCATGATAACCATGTTTTGCGTTTTCATAATAATCATAATATGATTACCATATTCTAGTAGGCTGCCGTTGTACCCATGTCTTACATTGTGGTGGAAACAACGTTTTACACTGTCATTACAAGAATATTAAGATGCTATTCGAAAAGCCAACGGAAATAGTGGGGCTTTTGTTGAAAAAAACCTGTTTTGGCTAGCAGCAGGTTTTTGTTAATCATTTAGATGTTCCTTTGGTAATGCCCAATTAGATCTATATGATCATTCAGTATTCGAGTGTGGTAGACATTTGAAGAACCAGCACATCTTCCCAGGAAAACGGTGTCCGATTTGTAATGTAGATTTCTTTTGATTATCTCATTATAACTTTATTCATGACACACAATTTTGCTACTCGGAAATGAATTTCAATGCTGCACTACGACCAACTGTATTTCATAAAGTGGATGGAGACGGTAAGGAATCAATTACTGCAGTATAGCCAAATGATCTAACTAAAAACTCACATGTCAAATGAATGCCATAGGAACCGGCAAGTTGCGCAAAATGACTGCTAACGATGAAGCGGTTTTGTTCGGAGAACAACAGGTTGTAATGGAGAAGCTGTCGGACGAACTACTTCCTATTTATTCACTACAGACGGATTCTCGTAAATGGAAGAGTCCATTTTCATTCATATTTCATTCATAAATGTACTGTTATGAATGAAAATGGACTCTTCCATTTACGAGAATCGGTCTGTAGTGAATAAATACGGAGTACATATTATTCAACCCTACCCATCCTCTTGTTCGGTATTGGAAATTTGTACATTTTTGTTTCTCGCAGTTTCACCCATTTTATTTTCTCTTGTTACCTTCATATTCCCCTTTAGTTTGGTTACATTGTCGAAATCTGGAGGATGATTATGTTCGACATGCATTGATATCAATTGGATTGATCCCTCCATCGTCAACCCATCCGGGGGGCCTGTTGTCGTATGCAGTCGACCCTTACAAGCAATTTCAACTCCACCACCCCCACGCCTCCCATCGACTTTTGATTTCTTCACATGTGTACACCACCAAATCAGTTTACGAAGCCCTAGTTTATGCATGTGGTAAACGTCCTCCCATGACCATGCATGAGGGATAAATTTTAGATTGAGGTTCGAGTTGCTGTCATGTCCAAGTTTTGTCATCTCACAGTTCCTATCTGAACTGAAGATACGACAGCAAGGGCTACTCTAAACACTTGCATAACGGTTTAATTTTCATTCCAGCAATTCCACGTCGGAACCGGTTCAAGTATGAATAAATTATGCCTGACCAGTTTGGTAACAGGGGTTTTTGTGTAATAAATCCATGATCGTGCTTGGCTTGGCAAACTACCTTGGCAAACAAACTGGAACCTATGCCTGTATATATATGACTCTTAACCGCAAACATTAACATTACAGCTTTCCATGTTTGACGAGTTGGTTGGTTTGTTCTTGGAAGTTTTCAACAAATCATAATTCACGCGATAAAACTGGTCATATAAGAATTGAAAGAATAATATTTACGATTTTAAAATGAATCTCTCCACCTTCGTTTTCGGCTCAATTCCTTTAATGATCCAATATTACGCGGAAAAATACAAGAGCAATGACTACGAAAAAACATTGTCAGACTTGGAGCCTTACTTGAACATACCAATAATTAAAACTTACGACTTTATTGTGGGTAAATCTCCAATACTCTTTAACAGAATCTACTTCTACAACCATATTTTCGCTAATATGATTTGGTTAATTCCAGTTGGCGCTGGTACAGCCGGGTCCCTGGTGGCTGGTAGGCTATCCAAGCACTTTACCGTCCTCCTCTTAGAAAGTGGGGGCACCCCTCCACCTGCTGCGTCCAACACCTTCCTCAACGAACACTTGTTTACACATCCAGAAATAAATCATCTCTTCAAATCTCTCCCTCAACGGAATTTTATGCAGGAGAATGGAGGGGTACATTTTACAAAGAAAGGCTGAAAACATATTAATGTTTTCCGTTTAGATAATGAACTGCGAAACCGGCAAAATGCTTGGTGGCTCTGGTTCCCACAATGGGAACTGGTATGCACGTGGGAACCCTCGGGACTATGACCACATCGCCACACTCACAGGAGACGACTCATGGTCTTATAAGCATGTTGTACAACATTTTAAACGTTTTGAGAATTACGCGGGACATCTAATACAAGAAGAAGAACGGGAAAAGTATTACGGGAATGTGGGCGAGATATCGGTCGAGGTGGATGAGCTGTCGCCAATTCTCGTCCCATGGTTCCAAGCTGCTAAGGAGCTTGGGTTCCCTATAGACGACCCAAACGGCTTTCAGAAAGAAAGTAAGCGCAGTATTTAATTATACAGAAACCAAGAAGCCCTTCATATACGGTCCCTCCCCTCTATTAAATTTCAAAGGCTTCACCCGTACCGTACGCTCTGTAAAAAATGGACAAAGATGCAGCACCTACACCGAATTTGTTAAACCAAAGGACGTCCCTGGCTCAAATTTAACAGTCGTGCGGTACTCTGTTGCAGAAAAGGTTTCATTCAACATAATATTCAATACAAATTGATTTATTATTAACCAACATAATTGTATTATCCGCCCTAGTAGATATTAATTCGAGAAGACAAAACAGCCTACGGCGTTGTCTATCGGAGACACGGCATCCCTCAAATATCCCACGC
>JAQIWQ010001467.1:0-10705 GCA_034695825.1 Folsomia inoculata
TTCTTTCGACTTCAAAAGCAAGAATACATATTTATTTTTGTTTTCAGCATTTATTCCATTGTTGAACATAACATTGTTGGGCCAATAAACTCTCTAAACATACGTCCATCCATCCATCAACTTATAAGAAAAGGTAGTCTCATGCAATAATTTCTTTCCGTGCATTGCATGGTTGAGGTTGTTTCTCTACGTATGTGCATGCATTTGTGATGCTTATGCTAAATCCCTTACAAGGTGTAGTTTAGTCTAGTGAAAACGAGGATATCTGATGATAATTGACTGCGTAGCGTCTAATGTGAGTGAATCAAGAAAATGACCGCATTGAAGGATGATAATCGTTAATAATTGTAGTAAAAGGAATACTGTACACACTAGTCCTTGTACTGATGTAAAGTTAAAGTTGAAGGTGTAATGCACTTTACAAAAAGTGTTGCGATCCACTTATTTGCCCACATTACACACTGTAGAGGAGGATAAGATATTTATCATGAAGGCAATTATTTAGTGGAGCGTCTGCGCCAATGTTATTGGGAGAGATGAATAACCTGCAGATAGGTGGGGGCAGTGCAGGGAGAGCAAGTTTGTATTAAGAGAGTAATATAGAGAGCAAAAAAGTAATTGAGTTCATGGTCATGTTATACAAGTCAGAAAAGAGAGAGAGAGTGCTTTAGTACAAAAGTTCGTTCAACTTATCTTCAACCCTTTACACAAGTCGCGTAATGCCACTATACAAAACCAAACCACGTATTATTATACGTATTATGAATGTGTATAAGAGTTAGGACAGTCGAGTGCCATTAACCGTCTGAATCTCCATCCAAGTCAACCAACCAACCATACCATCATAGTAGTCTGGGAATACTTATGAAATATGTGTTACTACATCACCACAACCCAACTTCTACTACTTTGGTAGATCTTGGCTTGCTTCGGTTTGGATAGAGTTTAGTATGTCTTTGGGAATGGACTTCTTCTAGAATATAAAGTTACTTGAACTGCATCCGACATAAAACCTAACCCTTTCCTACGTTATTAAGAGTTGGTCGTCTTGACTTGACCATACAAACGAAATGATATGAATGGTTATGCCATGCCATCGCAGCCTAGAGGAAATGGTGAGAAGGGAACTACCCGGCTTGGCATTTCTTCTTACCATTCACGTATGCATTTCATACTGCCCATGATAAGAGTTACGATGAACTGTGCTTATTATTTGCACTCTATTTTGCAGATTCAAAACTCGGTAACTAACAAACACTATAATAATAATGTTGATGTGATGTGATGGGTTAAGGAACTCTGTTTTTTGCCTTTATTATTTGTGGTCGTCGTGCGTCTTCTCAGGTTAGTTACATGGCTTGTTGTCCCTCACCCCACTTGGATTTAATCGCAATCTACTTATGAGTGCATTAACAATACAATACATGACCGATAAGTATCACGGGTTTCATATGTAATAATAATTAATGGATTTTATGGATTGGGCAACAACAAAATTCCCTAAACTTGTTTAGGCAATCAAGTCCAAATATAATACTCACCAGGGGAAAGTCTAATTGGGTAGAACATGCAGTAATTCGGACTATGGTATTCTGGAAATTATCCCCATTTAATGAGTGCACCTTTGGGAAAGTGGATTCATAGGGTTATTGACTTGACATCATCAGTGTCATTGCAATTGCATGTTATGAAGTTATGATATCATAGACTAATGTGGATCAGAGTCGAGGTTATATTAAATTAAAATGTCAATCAATAAAACTATAATTTCATCATAATCAATATTAAATTTTCAAGTATAAAGCAATTGTATTAATAAATGTGCGGAAAACCGTCTGAAAAATATTATTTGTTTTAGAAATAAGGTAGTTCATTCGCACATGAATCAAAGTTCGCTGGCCTATCGTCATCAAACAAGAAAAGTATGTAGATATGATGATGATTACATTCCTTCTCCATTCAAGCATTCTGTGTCATTTCATCTTATCATATCATGGGGTCAGGAAACTTGGAAAGGCTACCGACCTAAATCCGCACCAGTGGCATTGGCACATTATCACACTTGAGCATACATCCATCAATCTGCCAACCACTATACATTAGGCCTATATGCTATGATCTCTCTCGTTCGTGGTTCCTAAAAAATATTTTGCTACTCATTCACCACGTACTGGAACACGATCATGAGCATGACAAGTTTATCTCGAGAACATACAATAGTTGAAGTGGAAGCAGTATAGAGTCAAAGTACTGAAGCATTGTATACGACAGCGAGACGAGGATGACGGTGTGCTAATTGGCAACCGTCGCTAAACTGAACTTCTCAAATGGGTCGATGATTTTAAGAATATATGGGTGGTTTAGCATAGTTTTAGATGGATAGATTGATCCACGAGTAAACTATGCATAAGAAACTGGTCTAACTAACATGAAATGGATTTATTGTTCCATTTAAGGAAAAGAGAAACTAAAGCTGGTAGACTGCGCTTTTATCTTTATGCTTGACTTGGCATAGCTTGACGGAAAATTCTTTTGATACACAATTTAAAGTATTTCAATCAAAGTATGGCATGGCATGGTTTAAGAAAGGTAGGCCAGCCACAAAACAGCAATAGCAACCCTTTTTAGACTTTAGGAATGGGTGAAAAAGTGAATGACATGGATCGAGTAGCTTTACTAATGCTGTTGGATGGTCCCTTTATAAAGCAGCATTACAACTATCTTAAGTGTGTTCATGTTGACTCTGACTAAGGATTTACAGGTTTCCCCACACTATACCATACCACTTTACAAGTCAACAGCATAAAGTTGTAATTGCAAAGAGAGAGGAAGTTCTTCCGCTGCACCAAGTTCTTCCATGGGGTCATTGCCGTCACTTTACTTGATTGCAATATTGTGCTACAGAAAAGATACAATGCACCTTTTGCCATTTGCTTGCTTGCTTCAGACAAAAAATGGTAAAGCACTCCTCTCATGCAATACTATGCAATCCGTCAAGAAGACTCATCGTATTGTATAATATGTAGATACCCCTTCTCGTCATAAGGCAACGATATCACATCACCCACCCACCCACCTACCTACCAAACAACCGAAATGAACTTGTGATTTGATGATTTGTATCATGTAAACGCCACAACTAACGACGTTACGCAATCTGTCCAACGACAACGACCTGTCTGTCACATACAACGATGAGCCTCTTCGGATGAGAGGACACTCACATCATATTCCACCGTCATAATCCAAATAGAGTACAACACACTACTTCCTCGTCCATCTTTAGCACCTGTTTACGATGTACATACGTCATTCATTACAGTTTAGGTGTTTTGCTTTGCATAAAGTGCTTTAAAATGGAATTTTTCTATGAAATCTAAACAAATAAACACCTTCTGCGAAATGTTATTTGATTTTATCAAAGCAATACCACACGTCTCATTAGCATGCATTGCATATAATTTGTTTTGAATGAACCTGTGACGGATTGAAGGTGTAGAATTGAGGGATGACTGAACTCTATGGTTTTATCCGGAAATGAATAACTGTCTATGTCATGTCAGCTCCGCGTCATGTCAAAATGGTGTGCTAAATACTTGAACATGTCAATTAAACACGCAATGCAAGAGTTTAAACTTTGCCAATTTGACCTTGAGCGGTCACCGAACCCTTTAAATATTAGTAAGTGATCAGTTCAATAAAATATACTCGTAGTTGGGTTGGACTGGACTGCGCAACTAATAATTGTTTTTAGTAAATCCAAAAATCTTAATTAGCACAATAACCTCTACTGCGTTCCCTTGCGAAATCTCACTTTGTCAAATAAAAGTCAAACTCACGCTGCATAACATTAAGAAATACATCATTGCATTGTCCCATGACAATTTATGGCTCTCTTCGGCTGTATAATGCAAAATCATTGAAAAGAACGTATAGCAGCTCTATTGTAGTGTGGTTGGTTGTATGTACTGTACCAATAAGTCAAACTAGCTTTCACTTGCATTATGTATGTGCATCTTTAAACACGTGTCGATTACACAAAATTCTATTTTGCAATTAACGACGAAACAAGTAACAGTGACCAACAGATGATTCAACCCATTGATTGAAAAGTTGTCTTGATGTTACAAATACAGCATTATGAAATTTGATTGTTAGTGAAACAAGAGTGCATTGAGTTTGTAAATGTCAACACCCGCAGTAATGAATACTTAACGATGCATCTTTATATATTTGTTATTATTCATTGTCACTAAATATTACATGTAAGAATGGGTTTTTTCGAGAAACTGTGCATATAGATTTTAGAATGCATTGAACCCATCCAAAGTAAACAATTAATGGGAAAGGTAATCCCCTGTTGTATAATAAAATGTTTGTCTCTACTCTACCAACATTCAGCACCCCCTCGTCGAACGGTACGTTACTACCTATTTACATTCATACATGTAAAATACATGTTAGCAAGGAGAGGAAGTTATAAAGAATTTGCAACTCGAGTCAAGTAAAGAGCAAAATAAATGACATAATAACCGTGATGATGATGTAAAGCACGAAGCCGGAGTTGAATAACCTCCCTTGTAGTGTGTACTCAACTAAGTCAAATCAATGTACTACTACTACCAAGTTGAATGACGATGACGAACGATGCGATGCCCTCAATCTCGAAATAAGAACTTGCAAACTTAACAAAAGCCAAGCTTGCAAAGTTGCAAAGTAATGGCACCCCATCATTTATTTGGTGTATGGGATTGTCCACAAATCAGTACACATTTACAAACAAGGGCACTGGTCAGGCTTAGACTTACAAGGAAACACTACTAACCACTGTTTCTCCAGTCAGCCCTTCAGTACCTATGTACCTCTTCCAAGACTTTTGAACTCACATTTCTAAAAAGTGTTTGCATTTTGTGCCAATTATTGGCATTATGATACTTTATTTACGCCATTAAGGGTGTCACGCGAGAGTCGCATCATCCCTGAAATTGCTGCAGCATAAAATTCACAAGAGTTGGGCGATGGCGATTGCACCCCATCAAGCAATATAGATTGTTACCAAGTTATCGCAAGAGAGAGTGAGTGCTATGTATACGAGAACCTTTAGCAGAGAGGAGGTGAATGAACTACGAGTTGGTAAAGTAGGACACTATGCCATCCACTACACCACAACCCTCTATCCCATACCTCCACCAACCATTACTGTTGCAGAATATGGAGCAACCAACCTAACTAACCATTATATCATCATCATAAGCAGAAGAGTTATCTGAGTTGTCAACATTTGGAGGAAGCAGTAGTAATAAGAGGGTGGCTGCTACAGATAAATATTCATTCATACATGGATGCATCAGCATGAATGCATGCATAGTATGGACACGGTTCCACCCATCTTCAAATCTAGATCACCACTTTACACTATAACCATAACCCCTATTCAGTTCAGGATACATAGAAGAAGAAGAAGGGACACTCTCCATCTGGACTGGACAAGTTGGCTGGCGTGGCATAAGCATGGCATGGCGTTGATGCTTTTGAGGTCAATTCAACTCGGAGCAGTAGTATGCAGCATCATCATCATACCGACTTTTTAAACCCATCTGCATTGGTATCTTTAGTTGTGGGACATAAATGTAATGAAGCGTTTGAAGCATATGTACTCATTCATTCAACTGAATAGTGGGTCATATGTCCTGGAGTGCATGTCTCACCCTTGTCTCGTATCAATGAATGAATATCGCTCTTACTTAATTATTAATCCGATCCAAGCAATTATTGATGAAAATGCTCTATTTGATTAGTAAACGATTTAAGTAATTTGCAATTCATTTAGAAAGTAGTCTATGTAAATCTACAACACGATACCCGGAATTGGTAGGTAGCTATAGCTTGCATAGTAAAGTAAACAGTTGCAACTTCCTTCTTAATTGTGTTTGTATTGCTAAATATTATTGACCGACAGTTATTGAGTTCCGGTTTATATGGCATAATGAAGTATAAATATGTTTTGTGGTGGTGATGGTTTTGTTATGTTGTTGTGAAAGATGGACATTTTGAGGGCAAAGAACTTTGCCATAATAGCATAACATATACATGGCAAAGCATGGGATAAACCGTGTAGTGTGTACCGGAACCTTAGATTAAGTGCGGGTTACGTTATGTGGCACAAGGACGGTTAAAGCTCTTCTGGACTGACTGCTGATGCTATTGCATACATAGTACTGCTACTGCTTATTGTTAGCAGTAAAGACTCTATGTACCGTAGATTCTGACTACGTGAGGTTCAACGAACTCGGTGACGATGACGTGTTGGATAACCTCAATCTCCTTTTTCCATTTAGGTCACCAATACCCTCTCATGCTATTATCAAACCAAGACTTGATGTAACTTAACGTAACGTAATAACTCGATGCATAACCCTTTACTTGGTTTATACATACACCAACCAACCACCACCAAAGTAAAAAGTAAAGTAACAGTCTATAGGAGTTGTTCTACTCCGAGACTCAAACTGCCTTGCCACCACCACCACCAGCAGTAAGTTCATTGACCCAGCGTCCATACCATCCATTCGAGATGATATCATGTGCGAAATATGGGTTACAAACTTGCTAGCTCCCAGCAGCAGCAGTACATAGCATTTGACAACAATACAATTATGTGGAACAACAATGTAATGATACTTTTATGTATGCATGTATAATAATGAGTGAGTGACAATACAGAAAGATGCACCCGGCTCTAGGATGGATACTAAATAAGTTAAATGAACATGTATTAATATGCTCACACGTAATTGTTAAGTGGTGCAAAAATGGTCTGCTGTACTAATGGATGCTTCCGTTGACTGATGCACATACAAATCATGTAGTTATGGGATGTGTATGCGTGAGCTATTATATTATGAATACAGTAATATGACCTAAGAATGCATGACATAATATAACAGATTTGTGTGTAAGAAGAAAGATTTTTACCGGAAAGAAGGACTTTGCCGACATGATGACCACAGAAAAGGACATCGTCCACTTCCATTTCCTCTTCATCTTCCTCAAGGGGTTCTGACTCTGCGTCCCCCCCTTCGGAGGTTGGTGTGGATGAATTATCATCACGATAAGAAGAGTTTGGGGACAATTCCCCATCACAATCATCTTCCTCTGTTATATCTACCACCACAGTGGGTGTAGTAGGAGGTGGGGGTGTTTGACTCATTTGACTCTGAACATAGTTATGTACCAGTTCCTCAGTCTCATTAAGTAAAACTTGAGGTCCATCACTGAGAAGACTTAGCAATTGAGATGACTTGCGATTGTTGTATTTGTTGCCCAGAAATTTGATAATGTTTTGATTATTTCCGGATGATGATGAATCATCAGATTCAACATCAGATGAAGAGTCTGTAGTATTACTACACCCTTCTTTTTTCAATTTTCTGCAATAATTGCTCCGAAGCTTGTCGTAGCTTTTCTGCTTATTCAATTTGGTCACCGTCATTGTGATTTAGTTTTAGAAGAGATGAGATTTGAGTTATTATTTGAACGACTTAAGGTGAGTATGTAGAATATCGAGTTACGTGGTTGATGGGAATCTTTTACAGTTTGTGGGTTTGTTTTGATTTTAAGGTTCTTGTTGTAAGTGAACCGTTTGGTGGTTAATATCTTTCTTTGTTGATGATGATAACAATGCAAGTATGGGTGGCGATGCGTTGCTTTACTTGGATTCAGATAGGAAGCTTTAAAAAAAACTCGAACCAACTTTTTAACAGTTCTTTTTTTCTTTGCGTTGGGTGAGTTTCAGTCAACAATCGGGATTTAAGAGTAACAATGTGAACCAAATAACGGGTTCTTGTGCAGTAGTAAAGCAATACAGCAGCAAAGAATCCTTTCTCTCTTCTGCCGAATGCCAAAACCAGTGACTGACTGACTGAGTCTCTGAGTATTGAAAACGTGAGTAGTGTAGTCAGTTTCTGCTGCATGCCAAGATACCTAAGTACGGCACAACCAAAATCCACTCTACTCCGGCTCAAGCCAAAAGTTGTCGACGCGAAATGCGAACCTCATGCAGCGACGCACAACTCATTGAATCTGGTTCGCAAGTTTCGTGGTACGTGCCATTTGTGAATTTCGCACAAATGCATGTAACATTTATGTAATAGTTAGAGTAGATGGGACTCTGTTTATGTGTGTTACAGATTGGTCTAATAATGTGAGAATCGAATGCTGTCATTTATAGCTTTTCCACATGCTTGTGTGTGCAATTAAATAGTCAGGGTACCCTTCTGCCTCATATATAGAAAACTGTAATGAAATTTTAGCATTTATTTGTCTTGCGTTTTATGATTCCATGTTATACACGAACTAGTCATTGACATTTGCCTGTTGAAATGACAATGAATCTTTTTCTCACAGATATGAATGTATACATATTGAATTGCATGCTAATTTGCAAAACTAGACATAGTTTGTAGAGGACTTGACCGTTGACAATTATCGATGATTATTGCGAAACTTGCTTAAACATTTATCTAAATGTGTCGTTTTTATAAAATGGTTAAGAATCAAGTTTTAGTTCCGGCACTTCATCACGAAATAAATAGTAAAAATAAAATCTAAACAGTAAAAGTGTTCCTTAAAACAATTCAAGCATGAAATTAGTAGATTATTGGTTAGCAGTTGGAAAACTCAAGTTGATACCAGTACCACCTTAGTCTAACAAAGCGTAACAGTCTTAACATAAATGACACGGTGATTTGCGTTCTATCTATTCAAGCCACGGCAAACGAAGATGCAGCTATAAAATCTTGAAACGGATTAAATTAAACGTAATCTCTCAACACTTTTAATTACTCTCATTTATTTAGCTTAGCATCGTATTCATTCACGTCCCCTTTCAACTTTCAATCTTAAAGCCCACGATTCACCTTTAAATCCTTACGCCGTATCATTACAGAGCAAATCCGTTGCATTAGTTTGTGCTCTCGATTAATCAGAGGGCAATAACACCATGTCTCAAACTTTCCAGAAGAAATGAAATGAATAATAGCACGGAACATTGTGTTTATAGGCCACACGAATGCAAATGGCATTTTGTCACCTATTTATGGTATTTAAGTTAAACTACTTGAGTGTTAAAGTAAAGTTAGTCAAGTAACGGGTTCACAGTTCAGTTACCTTTGCTTTGGTTCCCTATTTATTATCAGTCAGTGGGGATTCTGATTCTGAGTAAAACTAAAAATGGTTCTCCTCTTAAACCATTAGAAAAAAGAGTACCATTAACCATTACACGTATGATGCTGATATATAATGCTGATTAAGAAGGAAATAACAACTCCTCACATGTGTAAATAAGATGCCTACCTGTATTAAGTAACAAGGAAAGAAAGACAGGTGGTGCATTAAGATGTGCGGGTTTACAAGCACGTACACCTTCATCCATGGTTCTCCAAACTACTACAACTACTAATTGTACAAGTACCTGAGTAAACCAGTAAAGCAAATACAGCAGTAAATGCCGTGATGGATGATACTGATTAGTACGTGAATACAAAAATCATTTACCTAAATCTATACTTGGCCTATTCTTCTAAATATTATGTGTTTCTTGGAATTGTCGACAGCAGTGTGTATACGTCCTTCCTTAGGAACACCGCTTAGGCAGATGTGAATGAACGAGCTACTAAAAGGGTCTTGACCCTACCGAGGTCGACCCTTAGAATTGTTCCCTTTATATTTATAACCTAACGGAACCTGTCAATCAATCACGAGCATGTCTGCTGGATATTTCTACTAAACTCAACCCATTTAGATTGTACAAGAATAAATATCTCTTGTTTGGAACCTTGGCATAACTGAAATATAATAATGTACAATGTCAGTATTTATTAATTCTCTCTATTTTTTAATGAATTGAATTGAAGTACAACTTGGGTGAGAAATACGGAGAATGACCGACAGTATGTACAGCAATTCTTTGGCTGTAGACCAGAGTAACGCACAATGCAGTCGTGTAATGTTACCGGAAGTCAAAATGTGTGTAGAAACCCAATTGAGCATCTTGAGATGTACTTTTTACCACTTATTAGCTGTTGGTTAGTGCGTCCAATAAAATGTATTTGCTTTTTATCACCATTTAAATTTACGCCATAAATGAATTGACAAGACGTGGACTTGGTATTAAATAGACTCGACTTTCGACTTATTGTTAGCGTAAAGTAGTGATTCATTACATGGGTGAGTGAAGTGTTGTACTTGTACATATTATATATAAGTAGGGTTGACTGACTGACGGTGCTACGGTAAAATCGACCAATGCAAACCAAATCGAGTCACAAAAGAAAAGAATGAAATAACGTAATGAGATTGAATAATAGAAATTTCATGACTCACTCTTCTTAACCATTAAGTAACAACTATGTATATGGCTGAAATATTCAAAACTTGAGTACATAATGATACCTTCTACCTACATAACTGATTTATTTTAGTTACCAAGTGGGATGTCACAGAGCGAACTCCTTTATCCCATATTGCACAATTGATAGAGATGGATTAATGAATGAATAAAACAGCTTTAGTAGGAGGTTCCTCTAACTGCACATGCAGCTTTCATTATAGACAACGCACAATTTCTACCATTATTAATTTGAACTCTATTAACCGAATTTTATTCCATTAGTCTATTACCAAGTCCCCAGAAGGCATGTATACT
>JAQIWQ010001468.1:0-10702 GCA_034695825.1 Folsomia inoculata
GATATGTTGACAAGACATTCGAAAGTTTTGAATGCGGTGGCAATCCTTGAAATGATTGAGGAAGGTGGGCGTAGTAAAGATTTCGTAATGGTTGTGGTTGTGGTGGGGTGGGGTGTGGTTGGTTTAGTTAATTTTGTTTCCATTTGTTTTGCAGAGTACTCGAGTCAACAAAATTCAAGTACCTCGATGCCTGAACATGTACAAGGAGATTTAAAGAAGATTGCAGAATGGTTAATGTATCATAATGTGGATACTTATATGAATATTTATGCATCATTGAGGTCCAACGCGTTGCAAAATTCATTGCAAGGTTTGAAGGATTATCAAAAAGCGAGTAGCTTAACGATGGCTGCGTCTACAACGGGATCGGCAGTTGCAAGTCCTTCTTCCCCGCAAATGGTACGCATGATATGACTGAAGATTTTTACTGACTGAATTTCGTACTGTTTTACTTGCAGCGACGCTCATCGAAATTTGATTCAAACAGTGCTGGAAAAGGACGACGTATTCAAAGCGCATTTAAAATGTTGAAGAAAGCAACTGCAATGGAACATACACGAGTCTATGGATTGGGGTCTAAGAAATTGGGTAGGTGTAATAATGACTATGTATACAGCTATAAACAATTACATAATGCATGACATGTAATATGTACTTTGAAATTGTAGAGAACAAAGAAGACACTGTGTCTGACCGTGAAAGTGAAAACTTCCTAATACTAACTACGGCAATGTTGAAGCTGATGCAAATCGAAGTAAAGTGGTTACATATATCGTTTTTTATTCAGCTTTCTCGAAATAATTTGTAATTTGTTGATTGCAGTCTCAGCTAATGCTTGGAGTTGTCCCTATGCAGCATAGAAATAAAATCTTCGAAATCATTTCTCGGGACAGTTTTGAATTGTTGTTTTCCGATGGGGAGGTAATTATATTTTGCGTAGTGATTGATATAAAAAAAAGACATTATTGACCATGTTTCGTTATAGAACATTGCGAGTCGAATCAAAAAGAGTATCAGCCGTCAAGAATTTTCAGCTATTCTCACCTTATTCCCCATAATTAAATGCCTTCAGACGTTACAACCAAGTTTTGGTAAGCAAATTACAATTTGTTGTTGAGTTCGTAAGAATTAATCCATTGTTTCATTTCATTATCACATACTTACAGACGAGATGTTTGTCGGAAATTCAACAAAAGCCAACAAGTTGACAATTTTGTTAAAAACATTTCAGACAAACGTAAGATACCGCGATAATTTTACAGTGTACTACTTGTAAAAATTGTTTTATTATCCAAAATATTAAATGTTTAGGGAATGAGAGCTCTGGAAGAGTTTATTGAAAATGTTCGAAATGAGCAAGCATCTCAGTTGCCAAAGGATGGTAAGTATTAACAAAAGTTCTTGCAATTAGTAGAAACACTATAATATAGTGTTTCTACTATATTATAGTAAAAAGAAATCAAATCTTACTAGGATTATTAGGCGGATGATTTATATTCAACTTCATTTATACAGGCACAGTCCATGAACTGACGAGTAATGTTTTAATGTTTTTGGAACATTTAACCGATTACATGGACACGGTATGTTGGATGTAACAAGAACTCCCAATGAATTATCATGGTTGGTTTGAAGGAATATGATTTCATTTATTGTTTATTGTTATTATCAAGGTTGCAAATGTACTGGCCCAAGATCCCACTTACAGCTTGACTCATACACCATGCAATAAAATCTTGGATGAGAATACCAAGCGTGCTTTACTGGGGGCTTATATGAGTAAGTGGTCATTTCGGTCTAGAATTTGAAATGTGCGAAATTTCTTTAACAAATCTATAAATTTATTTTAACAAAATAATTCCTTAGTGGTTAATTTATTCCAAAATTAAGTTTTCTCTTTCCATTCTATGTTTTTCAGAACGTGTCCTGCAACAACTAAATCTTACTCTTATTTCGTGCAGCGATCTTTACTACGAACATTCCATAAAAGCAATTTTCCGATTAAACAATGCCTGCTACATCTTAAAGTGTCTTCAAGGCTCCATTCTACTCGATCTTCTTAAAACCAAGGAACCTGATTGTCAGCAAAATTACATAGACATGATGGAAGACCAGAGAAAAGCTTATCTTATAGCCACGTAAGTTCATTATGGGATTCTTGATAAGCACTTTAGTTTCCTTTCTCGCGAGTTTGAGCAATACTTATAATTCAAACATTCTCATTCCTTTACTGACACTGGCCATTCCTTCTTAAGTTGAGTGGTGCTGTGGTCGTGGTCTTGATCATTCTCCATTCCTTCCAATGTTCGCCACTACTACTTTTACCCTCATTATTTAGGTGGAAGAAAGTTGAGGACAAACTATTTGGTGCAGATGATATCCCCGTTGCTGTACTACAAGCAGGCAAACTCAGAGATAAAGATAGGCAGATTATCAAAGACAAATTTGCCGTAAGTTTATGGTTAAAACGTGTGCAGATGTGAAGATGATGTCCTTAATCGACTATGTAATCATTACTGGTGCAATATTATTAGGCATTCAACCGGGAAATAGAGGAGATATCTAGACTACAACATGGATATTCTGTCCCCGATCCCGAACTTAGATCTAAACTCCAACGGGCTTCTCGGGACTACATCATACCAAAATACAAGGAGTTTTATGCCAAATACTCGCATGTTCCGTTCACAAAAAACACGGAAAAGTATGTTAAATTCACACCACCCACAGTGACGGATTTAATTGACAATTTTTTCGACGTTGCATAATAATTCTCTACTGTAAAATTGGGGTAAAAGCGCAACTTACTACTTAAATTACCAATTAAGTTTATTCATTTACCCATTCATAATCAGTTTACCAAAGCAAATAATTTAGCACTTGTGTTTTTTATGTTCCTTTAAAATCTCATAAATTACTCGGTGGTGGTTAAAACATTACACTATTTAGTACTTAACTTTTTACATGAATTTGCAATATGATTGTGCATTGTCTAAAAGTACTAAAGTTGATCGCATTTTTACTTTTTACTCATGTAATAATAAATCCATCCATACAATCCATTCAAACCCTCTATAATACATATCTTATCATCGTATTGTGTTTCAGCTCTGTTCTGTTAGCCCTCCTCTTTCCATCTCATAAAATATTTACATCTCTTGTCTTCTTCTCCTCTAACAAAAATATATATTTCTCCTGCAACTCGTTTTCTAATCCGCTTTGTATCTTGAATGTCGATCTTATGTTGAACATTTGATCTTTACTGTCGGTTGTTACACAAACTTATCCTTTACTGCTGCAGTTGTCTCATCTTGTCTGTCTCATTCTTCCTCTCACTCATCCCATCATTTCTGTCTTTGTAATAAGGATGAAACAAAGGGTGTTAGTTGCAAACTTTATGGTGACATTAGCCTCTTACACCACATCACATCACACCATCATACATAGCATAGCATGGTATATGCAGCATCAGAATCTACTATAAAATGTAGTTAGGGTGTAGTTTTGCTTTTTGCTTTACTGAAATGGAAAACTGACACTCTTCCATCAGCATTTGTATGCTAATGTTCAGTTATGAGTCTCACTTTTTTCTTCATCCCTTCCTCCGAAATTTCATTATACTGGGTTGGATGGTTGGTGTGGATCTCTGCATAGCTCCTCCGGAAAGAAGATCTTCTTGGCTGAAGAAATGCAACATAACATTTTTACTTTACTTTCCAGTTTGTTTTGTGTCATGGTTGTAATATTCTTTCGTCTTCTTTATGTTACCTTCTTCGGTATTCATTCATTGTGTATTCATTCCTTCTTACTTTATTCTGTCCTGAATGTGCCATAGTAGTGCCATTTCGGGTTGTTATACATTGGTGGGTGCAATGCAATGCAAAGCAGTTATGGCTCTGATTTATCTCATCCCTTGTTCATTTGGCTCTAGTCTCATTTCAAAAATGTCTCATCCTTCAATTTCTCCATTTTCAAGAGACATTCAATTCTACCACGTTTGGATTGAAAAGGAAAGGAAAAGAGGAGGAAAACATGTCAGAAACTGCAATTAGTTTTTTATTCATGGGTTACAATGTGTCCCTTCTTTTCGTCTTATTCTATGCAGTCAGACATAAAAGTGATGATAACGATAATTTTGGGAGAATTTCTATTTTTTGCTACCTTGTTTCTCAATGATGAAAGAAAGAAAGAAGGAAGGCGAAGGTATATATAGGTAGCAAAAAGAAGGTTGTAAAAATTTGTCCAGACACGACATACGACGACATAAAAATTTTACAATCTTTTGTACATACAATCTTTTGTCTTGTTACTAGATTTTCAAATTCATTTCATTCGAGTATATTATTTTGGATAAAAACGTAGCAGATGAAGTGAGTAGCTTTGGTTTGGATGGTTGAAATCCATCTCGTTCATCGATGG
Source organism: Folsomia inoculata (assembly GCA_034695825.1). Lineage (NCBI taxonomy): Eukaryota > Metazoa > Arthropoda > Collembola > Entomobryomorpha > Isotomidae > Folsomia > Folsomia inoculata. The sequence goes on from JAQIWQ010001468.1 coordinate 4,420, forward strand.
CTAAAGCAAGCAAGCAAGTGGAAATTGTACCCGGACAACAGTTGCACAATTTAGAGCCGTGTGTCCGTCGTAAATTTAAAACTTTCTTGGACTTTCACTTCCGAAGGTGAGGGTAAATCCTGCTGGTGGATTGGATTGGATAAGATGGATCGTGATAGATACATAGATCTGACCAGAACAAAGGACAAAGGACGAGGGTACTATGGAAGAATAAGTAAGGAGACGGAGACATGTTAGTAAATATAGTGGCTCTAAACAGAATTGGATGGATAGATGGAGAAAGTTTAGGTTTTGGATGGAAGAAAGGCCAGCACAATATGCATTCAATATTCACGGATGTGAGTGGGTGTGAATGTGTTGATGGCAAACATATTGAAGCGAATTGCGGGTTAATTTCTCATATTCTCTTTTGAAACTACTTGTACACTTAAGAAATCCAACATTACTTTCACCAATCATTTCTAAAAACGACAAATGCAATCCTCCAACTATGTATGTACGGTCATTGATTTGATTCATCCATGAAAATTGTTTAGACTTTTCCACTTCATCCCCTAATACGAATGGGTAGGATGAATAGATGGAGATGCGTAATGGATCTTATTGAGAAGTCCCTTGGGGTTTTGATGTCCCTGTTGTGTAGTGTGTCTGTACATGTCGATACTTTTCCTTCCATCCAGTAAGTAACTAATGTCTCGTGTCTCATTGTCTTTCCTTCCTATGTCTCAATAAGAGAAGGTGACCCAGCATTCACGCTGAATCTTCATTTGGGCTGATCTATGAGACTACAATGCTCCCGGTGGGAGTACAAAGACTTCTTTTTTAATATTTCACACCTTGACAAGCACACACAAGTTACAAAAAGAGGAAGAAGGCGAAAAGAAATTTAGTTGGGGTACTTCAAAAATTTCTTGGTGATCTGATGAACCCAGCAAGCAGGGTTTTTAGGGTGGTCTGGTAAAAGAGCTTCGGCTGGGACTAAATTTAGTAGGTTATGATTCAGTTAATGGTGATTGATTGGTAATTGAGTTACAGAGATGTGAATGAGGTCTCCTCCTGCAAATTCGATCTTTCTCTTGATACATTTCCCCCTCTATGATTTCAAGCTCATTCTCAATGTTTAAAAAAATATCTCTATAATCTTAACAAAATGCATGTGAAATCCTTTCTTTCGCCAAAAAGTGAAAGTCAGTCCAAATCTAAAGAGTTGAAAAATGTACCAGTTTTTAATTTGTATCACTCGACTTCTTTCACCAATGTTCTGATTCAGAGAGTTGAGTGAAATTAGGAGAAATGTGTTTGTTCCTTGTTTTCTTCTTACACCTGCCTTCAATTCATGTTAGTGAAAGTGAAAATCAGACACTTATTGACTAAGAAAGAAAGTCCTAGGACCAACATAACATAACATTTTCAAAAAGAAAAACTTTCTCCAACAATCTTGCATTGTTTTGTTCATTTGCGGATGGATTAAAAACCAACGAAAGATTAAACCCTTTAATAATAACCCTCTGAAGAAAATTAATTCTCATTTAACATTTGACTTTCTCTTTCCTTCATTTCTCTCTTCCTGATTTAAATGAATGTTTAGTAATTTTGACTTTGGACCCAAAACCAGCAAAATAATCATAATCAAGACTCTATCCTAGACGTAAAATGTAGATAAAAGCCTTCATTTTTCACATGCTGAAATTAAAATGTATTTCCACTATTAAATAAACTGTCATCCCTGCGGGAGAAAAGGTGTATTTATCTCGGCTCATAATCATCATCATCGTCTCTACTCTTATTACACGGAATGAGATTTGAGGTCAAAATTATTGAAATTAAGTGGAGAAAGTTATCTTTAAGCGAAATTAAGTATAATAATAAAAAGTGGACAAGTTTTTAACTGCTTGGGTTGGTATATCTGGTTTAGAATTGGAATCACTAACTAGAATCAAATGTTCTGTATATTTCACTCAAATTCGTGTGAAATATTGAAAGTAATTAAACAAAATCTAATCAAGTAATCCCAACTTTTCCCTGTTTACTTTACTCATTAATTTGATCTCATTAAACTGTCCATCTTGTCTTAAATCCAATTGAATTCTGAACAAGAAGAGAATGGTCGCGTTTTGATTTGACTTTTGTTTGTTCTTCTACCGGAGAAAGTTTGAGATTTGTTTCGCTTGTTGGTAATAATGGTAGGATTAAATAAATACCTACTCCTGCTGTATAAATTGTTGAAAGAAGGAAGGGTGAGAGTAAAACGAATAATAAAATAAATACTCAACTTGTGGCATGTCTTTAATTTCATTAAGAGTAACAGGTTGGATGGTCTCAATTCCTGCAATGAAGTGTATTTTAATTTATAGATATGTAAAATAATTTAAACAAAATACATTTCAACTGTTTGTCATAAACATGTGCAAATCTTCTAGAAGCATCTCAAATGGATTCACATGATTTTCGTGTCAACTTTCTCCGTCAACACAACCAGGTGTAAGTATCGTCTTTCTCTCCAGTCCAGGTACGTACGTCTTCCTTCCCTCAACCTCGAACATGTTCTTAAGTGAAGAACATCAACAAGCAACATATTTAATATAACATATACGTATGTACCTAAGTTAATTCTTTCAAGGAGATGATGTCCTGAGCAAGCATATTAAAACCAAACAGGGTAATTCCACTCTACCTTGGGTGGTGGGTGGGTGGTTGGTTGTACTATTAGGACGGGTAATATGAAGGAAGGAATAACAATATCAGTGATTTAGTGTTGAACTAGCTCGTGCTTTCTCTGCTTTCACTGCGCTCTGCTTTGGTTAAGCTAATCTTAAAACCGTTACGTGAGCTGACATTAATTGGAAAAGTTGTTCATGATTTGTGCCCACTACTCACTCTTTACTTACAATAATCCACCAACCTAACCACCCTGCCTGCCTTTCTCCGTCCTCCAAAGTATCAACTATGTACACTTTAATGTGTCCTCTTGTCTAACCTAATCTCGGGAGTCATTCCGTCCCATCCGTGTACTAGTCAAATTCAGATTTTAGGTCCGAATTTGAGACGAGCATCAAGACTAAAATGGAGATGGGAATGAGAAGGAAGAACAAGAAGTAGAAGGATACGTGCAAAGTTTGCACTTTATTTTAAGACATCATCTTGTCTCTTTAGGTGTCATGTAATGGATAGGTCAGGCAGGTGTACGGTATAAAATGTATAATGTTCAACAATTGATTAAAATCGTTTTATGATTCTCCTAATTACATGTATGATATTCATATTTCACACGTACATGAAAAATCTTACTTGGAATTACTACAACACCAATCTGCAATCTATTAAATATTCAGAAAATGCAGAAAATCATTTCGTGTTGTTGAACAATTACATCTCATTCCCATATTGCAACATTTTTGTGACGATAAACTCCAATCATCTCATCTCGATCCCTGTTGGGTTGGTTTGGACAATATGAGAAAAGAGGAAGGTGGAGAAAGCATCCTTCAGTCATCAAGCCTCAAGTTAAGGAATGGAACCCACACAAAGCTACAGATAACCCCTAAAACCTCTCGTCTCAACCTCAACAGGGTGTAGGTTAACTTGGCATTAGCTTGCAGAGTTGTTTTGTAGAGTGAGTTTGAGAAGTTGATGAATGAAGGGAAGATGATGGGGATGGTTTGGGCCCTGTCACCCTAGACGGATCCCAATTTTTCACTAGACCCACCACAAACACGAAAGAAAGACCCACTACTACCACTTACTTGACTTGGTAGACAAATCTACCCTTGCCTAGCCTGAAGCTGGTTTGTGAACTCAACAACTGTCATCCCTCTTGTGAAGAAATTTCAACAAAATCACTAGTCAACTCTCATATTATTCAGTTGGGGGTTTGGTGGTGTTAAAAAAGGGTTGGAATATTGGGAAAAGGTATTTGGAGTGGGTGTCTGGTTTTACATGTAATTTGTAATCCCATTTAAATAGTGGGCTAATCATTTTGTAAATAAGTGTATAATGATCGCATCGGGTTGAGTTTTACAGGAGTTATAATATTAATGATTTACACTAGATACATGGTTGAAGCAATTCTTATTTCTAGCATAGTATTTTGCAGGGATAATATTTTGTTAATTGTGTGTTAATTAAAGACCCTCTACAACTAACCAACCACAACCCAACTAACTATACATATCAACGTATTTATTAGTTTCCGGATTTTTCTCGGTTTGCAAATAAACAATGCCAAAAACACATGCGGACAATCATTATCGTAAATTCAACCCCCAGTTTAATTACACTTCCATAAACTTCACTAATTTGACTACATATTACCCACCGAACTGCTCAAATGTTCTTTAGTCCTCCCATCCCGTCCTTGTCCCATCCACATCGGAAAGTCCTAACAAAACCCATGCACACAAGTGAAGTCTCAAAACTTTCTCCTGGCTGAGTTGACTTGAATGCAAAATGTATATTAATCGGATGGGACTATTCATCTCGTCTGACGGTAATCATTCATTTTTTTAACAAATTTCTAAAAACTGCACATTCTGAAACGAAAGTGTGCACACTTTGTCAAAATATGTGGATCATCGTATCACCCTTTTGTTTCAAACGTCACACTTATACCATGCCACCATAAGTTAGTTTCACTTTCACCACTACCAACAATGGTAGTAGTTGGTGTGGTCTGGTGTGGGCTGCCTGCCTTGATGTCTCATGTCCACTTTCACCCAATGGAATGGAAAAGTGAGAAGCGTTTACAAATTACAATAATGTTGCAAACAAACGTTCACACTTTTAGAATTACGATTACTACGTGTCCACTTACTTTCACTGGGTGGGTGATAAAGTTTGAGAGAAAATTTAAATGCCATTGCCATGTGCTTGTGTGAGGGCTTACTGCTGGTCATTATTGCTTCGGTAGTGTAGTGTAGTGTAGAGAATAATGTATAGTGGTAGATGGGTGAATTCTGATGACTGGGGTGGGTGGGAGGAAACAAATTGGAAAGACCCTGTAAAATATTATTATTATCTATTCATTACAATTTTTCTTTAATTTTATTGAAATTGGATAAAAACAACAAACTTAAACGAATCTGAGGCATTAACGCTTTAAAGATTCTTACTTAAAACCCATTTAAGAAGTCAAAATGCTACATTGTACACTCATTGTCTGGGGAAAATATTAAACCATGCTTCTTGTAATAGACAGACTGCTTGATTGACTTTGTAGAATGCTGTACATCAGGTCAAAAATGAAATGATTCACCATGAGTGAAACAATCGAAAGTGGTTTTCCGTTTTTTATATGCTCAGACGCTGTTTTTATATCGTGTATTTCTCATAACAGATAATTTATTATGGCCAGTAATTCTAATTTTTTAGGTTTGAAAGTTCAGGATGAAATATTTGAAAAATTTAGTTGAAGATTTGACTAATTAAATATATAAAAATAATTCTACTTCTTCATCAGTCAGAGTAAATAAATTTAAATTCTGCATCAGTCATGCACTTGAAAATCCATACTCATCTCTTGTCATGAATGGTGTGCTTGTACTTATCAAGTCTACGGCTTGTAGCACAGTTAAAGCCGAGTTAATAGTTAAAAGTGTTCATATTGCTAATCACTGAAATTTAACTCCTTTTATTCGGGCACCAATAATATTGTGGACTATGCCCCATTGTGTACAGTTTCTGCATGGTGAAAGTCGCCGGACTGAAGACATGTCCTATGAGTCCAGATTTTGTATAATCTATCTCCAGTTGCACTTACGTGGTTAGAGTCTTGCATGAACTGATTTCAATCATGTTGAATATTACAAATGTAAATAATATGATTCATAATTATCTATTTTGCAAACGTTATCGCTTTTGCTACAGCCGTCTTAATTCGTCATCATTAGGTCATATATTACCACCATCCCTCCGACGAGTTCAACCAAGAAAATTCTTGGGAATAATTGGGACGGGTATTCAAATACTTTCCATCGACTTAGCTGCAAGGACTGATTGTGAGTGGTGCTTTGAATTCGATTTGAGTAAGTGTTGTTTTATGGAAACAAAAGAAAAAGAGAAATGTATGTAGTAATGTATAAATCATTTTCTAGAGAATGTTGGACATCAAAGATGTGACGTTTGGATCTACCGTGGCCAACCTATCAACCTCCCGACAGGTTGAGAGCCCAACGACGAAATGTTAATTGCCTCGTAAACCGTTCTTCATAACCAAATGAAATTAAAAGCTTTAAAAAACATTTGACGAAATGAAAAATTTTCATAGCATAAAATTTCTCATTAATTA
>JAQIWQ010001469.1:0-10699 GCA_034695825.1 Folsomia inoculata
CTGGTGACTAATGACGGATGACCTCCATTATTTTGGACCAGTGGACGCTTGGAAGACGAATTAAGCAGTACACTTCAGCACAAATTGGATTGCCTTAAAAGTGTAACTATATCTGTTGTACATTAATGTGATTTCATTCTAAAGTTGGTGTTGGTGAAGTGTGGGTAATAAAAACTGAGACTGTCCTAAAAATTCACAATTTTCACTGCTTATGAATGAAAGATATTTCCTATCCTAAATCATATGATTTGTTAATTCAGTTACGTAACTAAAATAAATTTAGTTTTAAACTTATAATAATGGCAATATAAATCCATTATATTTTATTTACTGATAAAATTATTGTTCAGACATACCAGACAATGATCATGATCATAAATATTGTGCATGTGCAGATAAAACAAGCACTACAGTACAACACGAGGTCTTAATCCCAACGAGATTTACGCTTTTTTGATGCAGGCTCGTCAGATTGTGGAAGAGGTGTTAAAGGTGGAATTATGGTCGGGAGGATAGGCTTTTCAACAGATTCTTCGGATGCCTTGAACTGCAATTGAATTCATGTTTCTGAAAGTTTGTTAAAAAATTTAAAAGTGTTTGTCATTGTCATACATTTGACATATATTGTTGTTTGAAGGCTGCTTTCATTGCATCCAATCGGTTGGATGCTGGTCCAGCACCCAACGACGAACTGGCATTAGACAAGACCGCTCCAGACATAAGTCCTGGTTTGAAAGTTGGCATTGCATAACTGGCTGACGGAGTCATTCCAGTAGCCGTGGAGCCATCATCTGCGAATCCTAAGCCTCTGCACGCTCCAACAAGTGCTGCGTTTTTCCCTTTCCCATGCTTAAATCGAGACTTGCGGAACCACGAACTCTAGAATTTACAAGAAAAAATGTTACACAGCTCGATCCTATAATAACCTTAAAGTAATTTATCTTACTTTCATTGCAAGATCTAACAATTCGTGAGGTACAAGTTGTGCCGCCCCTTCCAAGTTCCTTACTAAGTGTCCAGCAAATTCGAAATCTTTTTCCGTAACTAATGTATAAGCGGTCCCTTTTTCCCCAGCACGACCGGTTCGTCCGATTCTATGTGTATGTGTATCGATGTCACGGGCAATATCATAGTTTACCACCGTTCTAATATGAGGAATGTCAAGACCTCGAGCTGTGAAATGTACAAATGTGTATTTTCATTTTCTAATCAATTCATAAATAACATTTATTATATGAATTATAGATACGTTGCATATTATATCCTCCACCCTCGAGTCCGCCGGAAAACAGGTGTCCTACCACTAGGGTGGAGGATATATGCAACGTATCTGTACCTGCTACGTCTGTGGCTACCAATATATCTACTTCTTTCTTTCTAAACGCCCCAATAACTTGGTTTCTGTCAATCTGATCCATATCTCCATGCAGCAACAAGACATCTATTTCTTTGAGCTTCAAATTATTGTGGAGTTCTTCTGCATTGGCCTTCTTTGTTACTGCAAACGAGAAAGAGAAAGTGGGGCATGTGAGGTGAGAGACATATGTGACCGCCGTTCAAATCAAAATTAATCATAATCATAAGCCGGTACAAAAATTGTTGTTTACCAAATATAAGAACAGAGCCAGCGGCAGTGAACTCTACCAAATGCTGCAACAACCACACCCATTTGCCCCCACCAGCTGGCATTATCAACACTTTCTGCTCTACGTCCTCGCTTGCCTCGCCGATTTCACCCTAGAGAGGAAAGAATCAATAACACTTTTGACAAATTGTATTATTGTAGAAACTACAAACCTGCACAACACGGATAGGGTCATTTAAGGCAACTGTTTAAGATAGAATGAAATATTTAGTTCAGTTCAGTTCTTTACTTTTCGAATCATCAGTTTCTCCTCAATTGAATAATTAAATAGTGCAGTAATAAAATATTAAAAATATAGTATCCACATTGTCGAGGTAAGGACTGATACAAGTACACGTTTTAGTCCCCACTACTACAGGTCATCCTGAACTTGGAGTACTTTTTTCTTGTATTAATCATTTTATGTAATAATAATACCTCTAGCCAGTTTTTCGACTTTCTTCCGGAATGTCGCACTAAATAGCAGCGTTTGTCTATCCGGTCTAACATGAGCACAAATGGAGTGGACTTGCGGTGAGAATCCCATGTCAAACATTCTATCGCATTCATCCAACACTAGATATGTAACTCTGGACAAATTCGTCGCTTTAATCTTGATCATATCAATCATCCTTTTAATTGACATTATGTTAGTACTTATTTCTCAACGGGATAGTACATTATTTCTACCTTCCAGGAGTTGCGACAACCTGCAAGCAGGCAATGTCAGGATGTTCTTCATAAAAGTTTCTTTCAAAGGGTTGAGTGATACTAAGTAGTGGTACTTATACTTACAATTTCTGCTCCAGCCTCCAATGCTTTTTGTTGCTCCCATTTCGAACCACCTCCGTAACAGCAGCAAACATTAAAATTTAAAACTTTTCCAAATTTTTTAGCTTCATTATAAATTTGTAGTGCCAGTTCTCGCGTAGGACACAGTATAAGACCTGTCATTATAATATATTTTCAACAATAAAGTAAGTTCGGACAGATTAACCGATAATAACTTAACCGATAGGGCCGTCGCCGGGTTTAAGAAGACGTTGATCTGCCATATGAATTAACATTGGCCAAAGAAACGCCGCTGTTTTTCCGGAACTAGGAAGAAATTAAGTCACAAAAATTAAGCTGTGACATGAAACGGATACATCAACTTATTTACCCAGTTTTAGCAATCCCGATAATGTCCCGCCCAGTCATGCAGATCTGCGTTCAATAAATAAATTAAATTGAAACGTTTAATGATGCTTAAACCAGGACATGCATGGAATAATCTATTGCACAACTCAATTCAATACCGGAATTCCTTGTGCTTGTATGGGTGTAGGCTGAGTGAATTCCGACTTTCGAATCGCTCTCATCAACGATTCCGGCAGACCTAAATGTCTAAAGAAGAGAATCACAGGCTATATATCTTAGAAGAGTTAAATAAAGCAATTGTTGTATAACTTGCGACTTACCCAAATGAACTAACTGGTTTAGGAACGGCAGCCCCTAGAACCTTGAATATCAAAACGATTAAATTCTGCAAACTACGTCATGTCACCGTTCTGTTTTGCAAATTGCAATATATTCTACCTTGATCCCTAAAGCTGTCCTCAAATTCTCTACATCCTCCTCTGGTAATTTTGTAATATCAGGATGTTCTTCATAAAAGTTTCTTTCAAAGGGTTGGTACTCAATGGCAGAATGGTCAATTGGTGGCAGTGGATCTATATACTTGGACCGCTTGGGCGCAATAGGGTTGCCTGAAAAGTTAGTAGTAGGACTTATTTTGATCATCATAGTATTAATAATCTTTATTATAATACCATCTTCATCATATTCCAGGTCATTATCAGAATCTTCATCCTTTCCAAAGTTAGGATTCTCTGCCATAAACTTGTAATAAGACTCTGTAAATTGATAAGCAAATGTATTAGTTCAACTGGTTGATCTCGTATTGTTAAATAGACTAAACATTCGACTAAATGTAAATGTTTCATACCTTCATCGTCCAAATCTTCAATATCATTTCGAACTCCTTTCACAATTGGTTTAGGAATTTTTGGTGCCTCCGCCTGCTTTTTTACCTCCTTTTCTATCCCAGACATAAATGCCTAATCCAAGGCAAGGATCAATAAATTACAAGATTAAACATGAATTCCATGTTGCATAGATAGAACAGGGTTCATATTTTACCTCCAGGGGATCATCTTCGTCCGAATCTGGGCCCCTTGCAGATGGAGAGCCCGGCGCTGGAAGATACAGGGGACCAGATTCCTCTTCATCATCCTCAAAATATGAATCTTCTGTCCTATGTCTCAACTTCAAAGACGAGATTGGATCCGACGTTTTGTGAATACTAGACAAAGACACAAATCCCCTATTACTGGCAGAATTATTGGTGACTTGTAGAACAGGGGGAGGTGGAATTGCAGCTCCTCCTCCACCGGAAGAACCACCACCACCAGATGATTGAAATCGAATAAAGCCTCGACCAAAACCACCCCTTCCGCTCATCCTCCAACTTTGGCTTTTGTTTTTCTTGTTCCCCTAGGACCAAGTACAATACTAATTAATTTTTCAATTTTACACACTTTGTTATAGACTGAAAATCCAGAAATTGAAACTGCTAACTGACAAGTCAGACTTACCCTTTATATCCAATTTCTATTGTCCTTCCAAAATGTTTCTTCCAGTAGAAAACCAACAATTAAAAACAACCTCAAAATTACAAAGACTCCTTTCGAAAAACCATTCTCCTTCGTCCCAAAATGTCCAGCAGAATCTCAATGACTTTTACTTGTTTGACACTTCCCGGCCACAACAAATTCCAGTCAAGAAGAACCAAAACTACAAGACGAACAAGAAAATCACATCCGGAGAACTCGTTTCTAATTTATCCGAGTACTTTCTCCGCAACAATTTTGCTGCTGTTGAAAAAGTAACACAAAGGGCTTGTCATCCCCGTCGTAAGAAGAAAGTGGTTAGAGTTAAACCTGGAGTTGGAAGAGTAGTTAAAGCCTCGTCGTCCGGCGTTTACTCGTCAGACGACGACGAAGAGCAGGAGGGGAAGTCAACGTTTTGGGGAAATTTTGGTCTTCACGTGGGCAGAAATGTTCATCCGAGAGAAGTCTTGTCGGCTAGAAATGTGGGGCTCCTATTGAGGAATTTGATAAGATTGTGGGCAGGACGTCAGCTTAATAACGAACAAGGGTTGGGGTGTGATCAAGGTCGGCATAGAGGATTGTCTTCATTGAGTGAGTCAGCAATGAGTCGACGACTGGAAGGTATTTCTGTCACAACACTTGCCATCTTTTCGCGACTTCTACTTCTTGGAATTCAGGTAATGTTTCGTTCGTGAATGAAGAAAATGGAAGAATACATGAAAATCGAACATTTTCATGTAACTTTTGAATATCTTGTAGGTTTTTGCAAACAACTTTTTGGATAGTGCAAGACATGATAATGACGGATTTAAGTTTTCGGGAGAGAAAGGAGAGGGGGAGAGATTTTTGGATCCACTTATAAATCGCACGTTTGGAGGTGACATGCAATTTCATTTTATTGTGCATTTACATGGATAGGGTTTGTTTTAATATTTGAATTTCTTTATGTGTTGGATAGGATTTGCAAACTGGGATGGTCAATATTTTCTACATATTGCTGTAAAAGGATATACCCATGAATACATGCTGGCTTTCTTCCCATTGTTTCCCTTGATGTTATCGGTCTTGGCCAACTTGGTGTATGTGTTCTTATGGAGTGTAGCGTCTTACAGCTCGTTGATTTTAGTCGTGTCTTGGTTTTTGAACACGACTTTATTTGTGAAAACGGCAAATATGTTGTATGACTTGGTGGGAGTTGCAAACGGCAATGTGGATCCTACCGCGGTGGTTTTGCTGTTCTGCTTTAATCCAGCAAGTGTATTCTTTTCGGGAATGTATACTGAAAGCTTGTTTATGTACTTGACGATGAAAGTGCTGTTGTCTTTGTATGACGGGTAAGGTAAATAATTGTCATTCAATAAGGGCAAGGTCTATATAGGAATGAGGTGATTGATTGCAGAAGACCGTATAAAGCATTGATGTGGGCATCTCTAAGTACACTGTGTCGGTCAAACGGAATTCTAAACTTTGGATTTGTTGCGACGTACTTTCTCCAGGTTGGATGGTTGAAATATTGGAGAGAAAGGAAGAGGCCGATTCCATTTTTGATTGTTAGAGCCATGGTCTGTGTGGTTTTCTTTGTACCGTTTCTGGCGTTTCAGGTATATATTTTCAAATTACAACTGTCACAAATTGTATACGCATTAAAAACATGAAAACTAATTTATAGAACTATGCGATATCAAAGTTTTGTTATGAACAACCCGATCGATTCACTCAGCTATGGCTTCTTCCCCCATATTGCCGATACGATATGCTGCCCTATTCTTATATTCAGAAAAAGTATTGGGATGTTGGATTCTTTGCGTAATATTTTACAGCAGTGTCCTTCTACATAAATGTACATTGTGATTATGATCTTATTTTTTGCAGGTATTTTCAATTCAAGCAAATTCCAAATTTTATCTTGGCTGCGCCAGTGCTATATCTACAGTTCACTAAATGTTGGAGAAAGTTTGCTCCGTTGGTATTTCACATCAATAATTATCAGATCCCATTTAGTTTTCTTGAAAACAACTAAACAACTTTATGATCATTTCATTTAAATTCCGTTTTAAGGTCGCAAAAATGTACGTGCATCCTGGTGGTGTGAATTTGTCTGGTCTATATATTGCTGCCCATGGAGTTTTGCTTGCGATTTTCTGCTTTACTTTCATCCATGTTCAAGTAAGTCTCTCAATTCATTTTATGCACCTTGACCTTTGTGATCCTAAATTTAATTCAATTCAGGTATCAACACGACTGATTTTATCCGCATTTCCCTACCTCTATTTGTACATTATGGAGAGCTGCGGGAATGAAGTTGTGGCGTTTCGACAACGACAGATTTTGTGGCCAATTGAATCGACATGTACTCAAATTTTGTGCTTATTTTACTTCCTGTTCGGTACTATAGCATTTTCTCTTGGATACCCTTGGACATGATAAGACATAGTACAAAACAGACGCAAGGTTGGAAACAGTTGATTGTGATTTTAAATACATTACTGTGATAATTTTATTCTTATACATGTTAGTGACATTTATTATTAAAATAATATAAATTACGAAGATTGCAAATAATTATACCGGATGATAACGTCTTGCCTTTTTGCACGTTTGAAACAAGGAAGTTATCCACGATACAATGCGTCTGAGGAAATTTTTCTGTTTTGGCTCATTTAAAGTTTCCTCAGCTTTCCTTTGTGCCCAGGGTGAAACCCTTAATATTAAATTGATTTTTAGACAGCTTTTAATGAATGCAAATAATTTCTATCATAACCATACTTGTGGTGCATCGTTAAAAATGTGTTGTTGCGTTCCAAAGAATCTTGATCAGCCAAAGCAACTGCACTTGCAGATTTCGGTCGTGGAAGAAGAAATAAATTTAACCACGATCTCTACACAGGAAAACCAGTTTCACTTTTTCCAATTCATGACTCAGTATCGCTACTTTTACCTTGTTAAGCCGATCACTTTTGTTGTTCAGATGTTGGTCTGAAAGGTCTAAACGATAATTACTTAGTGGACTTTTCACTCTGGTAGATGAGACTTTGGAGGTCACTGGAGAAAGGCCGATTTTTCCCGTCTCATGGACACTGCATTCGGATTCATTTTTGTTCATCTCATTTTTATAGTTTTCTGCTGCCTTCATTATAACACTATCGCATTTTAGGGGTTGTCCACTCCGATTACTAAAAGTTTCATCATTTTCATTTTTTCCTAATTGAGAGTTTGATACAACCGTAGGAATTCTTTTAATGTAGCCACGCTCCAATAATTTGTTGAGCACTTCTTCTCTGGTCTTTACCCCAGAAAAACGGTACTCTCTCTTCTTGTCCGTCACATCATCATACACAAAAACTTGTGTTTGAATTTTCGGAGTTTTTCTGTGTTCTTCAGCACTTTCCTTGTCTGATGTTTGAGAAATCTCCTGCTGGTCTTTCTTAATTTGTATGCCGTTAACGGGTCGTTCTTCGTACCTTTTCATATTCTGCACATTTTCTGTAAATTCACTTTCTCCGTCCATGTGGCCATTGTTTCTTCCTCTCTTTTTCTTTGTGTAATTCTCGACATCTCTGGAAGCGGAATGTCTCTTACTTTGATTATGCCTATGTGCCTTGACCTTTTCGGAAGTTAATAAACTTTTGACTCCACTTTTTCGAGGGGTATTATTGTTAGTGTTCCTCATAGCTGTTCTACTTCCATGATTAAAATTCCTAGTATTGGTGGTTGTGTTTTGATTTTGTTCTTCTTCATAACTATCACTGTCTGACTCTGTTTGTGTTCGAGTAATGCTATTAGGATTCATCAAGGTGTCCTTAACCAAAATTTCCTCTTCGTCGTCCGTATTCCTCCTCGAACTCGAACTCGAGAGTGAAGAGGCGGAACTTTTTCTTCCGATTTCTCCATCGTCGTCCCCTGATTCAGAGAGTGAAACTTCTTTCTTTGAGCTAACACGACTGTTTCCTGATGCGCTGTTTCGACGAATCTGATTTACATTTTCTCCAGAAACATCCCCTTTTTGAAATCGACTCTGTCCTGTATTGTTGTTGCTTTCAGAATTTGTCTTATTCTCTACAGAATCATGAAATAATAGTAAAATTATTAGTAAAATAAGATGGAGTCATAATGGGAATGTTGAGAAAATTGAGACTGTCTCAAGTTGTTTAATACCGAATCGAGGTATGAGATGCCACCATTTTGCCATCATCCCGTGCAAGGGTCCAGGTCCAGTTGTAAGTCGCATCATGAAGAAAAGTATTCTTTCAGTCTCACCACCCCATCGGTCCACATGGACAAATCGACAAGAACGGATGGGTTCCAATGGTCCAGGTTTTATGAATATTTCGAATGAAAATCCAAATAGATCAGCAGCAGCGAGAAGGTCTTGGATATTCCCTTTACATACCATACCCACATGCTTGAGTGTCCCAATGTCAAAACCGTGTGAATGAGGTTGAGTGATAAGCTTGTAATTTAACAAAGAAATATTTCCGACTCGGTAGTCAACAATTTGATCTTCAAAGCGGTCTAAAATGGTAACATCGTTTTGATTCTGTTCAGGAAAAATGGCTCCCAGAAGCACAGAGAAAATGTCTGTCCCTCGAAACTTTGAGATTCGAAATGGTAGCCCTTTAAGAATTACGCAGCCATCTTCGTTATAATTGAATTCCTCTGATTCAAAAGGGTGTGGTGACCTTTTTGAAAGGTATCTAGTCATGGAGTGCTTCAGGTGAAATTTATCATTCGTATTATGAGTGTGAATTTTGAACCTGCAAGAAACTTATATAATTATTGAGACTACAATAATCTGCCCGAAAACTTCTGCTTTCACCATTCATCAACCGTGGTCTCCACTCCATCAATAATTACTTTCACCGTTCCCGTGTAAAGACCATCTGGAATCGTTTCTGTGGTTGTTTTTCCAGGAAGATGCCGGGGTTCCAAATACTCCCAGTGCCCATTGTCAAAATCTCCTGTAAAGTAGAAGTAATGAAATGGGGCACTGGGGTCAGCGGAAAAGGGGCAGCAATTCTCCACCCGATACGTCGTCCTAGTTGGATCTGAGTATTCTTGAATTGTAACAAAGTTGTAGTGAAACAGTTCCCCAGCTGCATTCAGTTCTGTGGAAATTGAAATTCAGATCCAGAAACTGATATTTAAATGCATCTCCACCGTAGTATATACCAGTTGAAGACCCAAGCGTCCCCAATGTATTCATATAGTTCTTGTACGTCTCAATGGGTTCTGTCTTCCAACTCTTTTGTAGAAATTGATTCCCATGAACATGTTGAACTTCAATGGATTCTTTAAACTTGTCCCATCGATGATTTATTACAAAATTTACAACTTCTTCTCTGATTTTATGGTGACCCAACTCGGTTCCTTCAATAGCTTGGGCTATTGCTTTAAAGCAGCAATCACCAGTTCCGCCATTAGGGGCCTGTGTGGTGTGAACATTGATTGAAAATTACTCTGTTCAAGAATACGCAATTGACGGGTAAATATGTGGCATACGATAAGAAACTCTTTGTGCTCGCAGAAAAGGTGTCTCTCTATGTATTTCCGCTGAGTTCGAGAGACGCTCGCATCCCTCGGGGGCATGTTACATTTTTTGTTATCCACAAAGTTGATGGCTTTTCGGTTGTCTGAAAATTTATATTCCATCTTGTATTATGAATTGTAGACCAACGGCAAGACTAATAAATTACATTGGGAATATAGCCGTCGATTTAGTATATTTCACTGACACCTAAGGCCCTTTATTGTTGTCCATGGAGACCTATCGGTCGGCTATGCTATAATATGATGGAAGTGCATGGAATGGAATACAAAGAAAGTGAAGTGAGAGCTGAAGATGACCTGACTGATCGAGCCGAGTTGGAGCGCAAAGATAAGTAAAGGCGTGCTCATGACAACGCTTTCATTGCTAAACCATGAACAAACGTTGGCTTGGCTATAAATGGTAGTGTAGGGTCGTCAGTAGCTGTCAGTAGCAAAATTCCAGTCAACAAGATTTATTGTGAGGAGAGGAAGAGGTTATTAATTCCACGAAAAGTCAAAATTAAAGTTAGTTATTTCAACTTGATTTCAAGTTCAAGTTATTGTAATACCAGGGCCAGGGTGGGTGTCTCCGTCTCCTCTGTTAGTTAATAGTCAACGGTTGGTTCGTTTTTTAACTTTTCGGCAATACGTGGATAGGATCGCATTTTTGGGATTCTTGAAGGAGAAATGTCCGACTCTCCTGGTGGTGGTTTTCAACAAATGGGTGGATCTCGTGGAGGTGAGAGAGGCCGTGGTTCGGGTCAAGTTGGACAAAGACAAGGAGGTAAGTGTCATGCGCTTATTGTTCTGTTTCAGTATTAAAAAATCAATTGTTTTGTAGAGCCTGGTAGAGGTAGTGATGCGCGAGGTGGTGGTGGTGGGAGAGGTGGCCACCAAC
>JAQIWQ010001470.1:0-10693 GCA_034695825.1 Folsomia inoculata
GGTCGATCTCTTAAGGGGGAAAAATCTATAATCAAATAGCCCAGCAGCCCAGGAAAGCAGTCTCAAACTGTTGACCTTTCTAACGAGGTATGACCTTCTGGTAGGTTTGAATACATCAATAGGTGGCGCCTCCAGCGGTTTCCTCTTCAATTCTTGCAGCCAAAGCTTACAATTCTCGCCAAAATCTGCAAACGGTGTAATAATAACATGAACTATTGCAACACTCCCAACCGCGACTAGAGGTCCGGTTAAGTACATCGGCATGGGTATGACGTGGCGCAACGCAATAGTCCAATACCATCCAAAAATGCACGCAAACTGCAGAATTGCCATAGCCATTGCGAGGAATGGGTCGGTTAATGTCTGAGCAGTGGTAGTTATAATGTGCAAGTAGCAGTACATTTGTAAAGGCGCCCTTATCATTAGCTTTCCCTTCCCGAGTCGCCCCATCACCCCAAAAAATAAAGTTACAACTATTCCATTTACGACACAAACAACAAAGGAGAGTGCTCGAATAACGCCAAAAAAATTAAGAGTAGTTATGAAATACCGGACAATTGCAATTGGAAGGAAATGGGCTACAAATAATTTGGAAGGTAGCACTTTCTCTATAAGGTAATAATAGCTGTCCAATTTCAAAAGGATCACGAAAACACTTCCAAACACTACGTAGTATGGAAACAGTTGATAACCGAGTGAACATATCTTGATCCAACGTTCGAAAGCCCTTCCAGCCTTGATGGAATTCTTTTCCTCTGAAACCACAAAACAAATACAATTTCTCATAAACATTTTACATGTGCCGAAAATATCCAAGCAAATTACCCAAACTGGTCAGCTGATATACATACATCATACTTTCCCATAGGTTGCAGCCATTTTGTCCTTGACGGAAAACGAGAACCGACGTGATAAGGGAAGCACCAAGTGATGCCCCAATAAATAAATGTAAAGTGGAAATGAATATAGGGACATCAGAATCATTTACAAATATCGCCCTGGTACTGATGAAGATGGAGCAAAAGAAGGAGCAGAGCTCCAACCCAATTGTCAAGTACCAAAAGAGCAGTTTACGATGGTGGACACGGTAGATGAATCGTCGCCCTTTTTTATTCCAAGTCACAGGGGTCAGCTGAATCTTGTCAAAGACGGAGGCATAAGCGCCAATCGACTCCAGTACGAGGTTGGTAACCATTTTTCTAGACTTCCTGCCTGATGGTCGTGATGTCCAGATAGTTCCAAGGTCGGAATAGGAATATTCCTAGGGGATAAGTGGACGGATGCCAAATTTACCTATGGATTATGTAATATTCATTTGTTTTCCAAGAGGCGTGGTGGATTTGGAAGAAATGTCCATTTGCGATACAAGTCTTTCCAACCGAAAGGATAATTTAATTATCCTGGCCCAATTCCGACAGCAGCATACCCAGAATATGCGAGGCAGGGATGGAAGGTCAGCACGCCCCTCAGTCAAATAAAGACAATTTAGTCAATTTTGAATCCATAAAGTTTGTCATTCAAAAAAATTTCGGTTCCTTGTAGAATAATCAACTCTTTGACTTTCATTTCCAGAGCCTTATCAAGTTTAGTCCTCAGATCAGGATTTTGGATTACCTGTCGTGGCATTAAGTTCAATGTTTTAACGTTTTAAATTCATGTTCAAAATTAGGTTCAATTAGGTTCAAAATTAATGTTATGCAATTTATGTATTTTATGAGCAATGTCATGAGTTGTCCTTGTTGAGCGTGTAATAGTGGCCCAATGAAGTTTAAATTGAAGGTGAAATAATTAGTGGCACAATGATATAGTAAACTTTGAGTGAATAAGTAATGTGGTAGGACTGAGAAATATCAGTGCAAAGCCAGAAAGCAACCAGAAAGGTCGAATAAGGAATCACTCCTAACATCGAATAGTAGCTTAGCTCAGGAAAGTTAATTGGGCATTTGTTCTTATAATTGGCATTGATTTTAAAGTTTGGTGTTTAATAAATCTTGTTTTAAGTCTTGTAAACCAGAGTTTGAGTTCTTTGCAGAAAGTCATAAGTTGGGCAAGGTTTTGGTCGAGATTAGAGAAGGTCATATAATCTGGTGAATCTGAACTATCATGGGTACTCCATTGGAAATAAGAAAAATTTGCTATTAAACAAATTACACTAGCAGTTCACCTAAAATAAGTTCACATGAAGCATGTTCATTCAAATAAATCCATAATCTAGAAATTGTCAGATTATATGATAATGGCGGAGAAACGTTGTACAGTTGAAATGAATGTGATGAACTTTTATCATTTCTGTCTGGTACAATTACATGACTTCAAACGACAGACTCCAATTTTTAAATATCATATAATATTACCAACAGTATTTAATAACCATTCCACATTTCAACAAACAAGTCATTCATATTGTCATACCATTTGGCATAACCCTGCGCAGACAAGTGAATTAAATCCTCAGTATAAAGTTCATTATAAAACTGTCCATTCCCCATATAAAAGGCATCTCTCATGTTTAGAAATCGGACACTATTTCCATTGTCAAGAACTGCAATTTGTGCATTAATTCGTTCAATTTCTTCAGTCCGTTGGGCATTTTCTCGGGGCAGGACTCCAAGTAGGAGGATTTTGGTATTTTGCAGGCGGGTCCTTAACTCGAGTACGACCGTAAAGATTCCTCGTGCAATGTCGGCATCAGTATTAACTCCGATATTATTGGTACCTTTAAGGCGATAGTAATTTACCTTATGTATTTACGTTACCTAATTTGGATTGAAACTCTTACCAACTTTAAGGACTATAAATTTCGGTCCTAAACCTTCTACTTCGCCATTAACAATGCGCCAAAGGACATGTTCAGTTCTGTCGGCACTGATGGCATAGTTGGACGAGCCCAGGGGGACATAAATTTGATCCCATATTTCCTTCCCCGTGTCAACTGTCCAGTCCCAGTTCCACCCTTCGGTTATAGAGTCCCCATAAAAGAGGACTTGGACCCTGCTACCGTTTACTGCAGAATTGTTAACGTTGGCATGGAAACGGTCAATCCAAAGCCATCCTATCCAATCTTGTTGAACTTGTTGCTCAGGGATCCAAGGAACCCCACCCAAGGAGGGACTTGCAAATGAAACAAGGGCACAAATTGCGACACTCAACATGGTTACGCGATATATGAAATGAATCTGGTCTGACAACTAAGAGGATTGCCTTAATTTATTGGGTGGCAACAGCAACCATCAAAGTTGGAAATGTACAGATAACACATGAATTTGATATTGTTGGTTGGATTAAAGCATTTGGAAAGGATTTGGTTTATCACTCTGTTTGAAATGTAACAAATTCAGTTACTCAACTCGCTTCATATCATATCGGACATTGAATTATGTTCAATGTGTACAATCAAAGCAACCATTAGCTATACTAAATGGGATTAGAAATTGCAATCATCACCCATTTATGCAATGTACTTGTAAAAAACAGGCAGAAATTAGCAACAAGTAAAGGATGATGCAATCATTCAATCAATCGATGGTTTTCTCTCTCATGCTATCATACATTTCTGTATTGAAACACGAAAAAATCTAGCAAATACAAAAATCCTTCAGCATGATAATTCAAGAAATGTCGAGAAAACTTGGCCAAAGTTGTTTCGTTACAAATTTAATGAAGGATTTACTCGAGTAGTTAATGAGCGATGCCATTCCTGCATACAAATAAATGTGCATGGTCAAGCTCGTAGTGAGTGATATTATTCATGACATGAATAAATGCAGAGTTATTTGCACTGATTTTTGTCATCAATCATCTCCAGTTGACAAGACGATCTTATTCCTCTTTTAAGCATTGACATATTCAGTGCAGGAAATTTATCTTGAAAAGATTGACATTGAAATTGTTCAAGAACATCAAAACCGTATTTAGTTTCAACGTAAACATTAAGCGAGGTGGCAGTGAGACAGCATAAGAGTACTGCCTCCGTCCGTCTGAAATATAAAGCTCTGTGTAAAATTTTGAATCCCGTTTTTGAAAATCAAATAATAAATGTCGTGTAGTTCTACATTTTCATCGTGTGATGACACCGATTTGGTTTGAAAATGTGGTTAGTGTGGTCGTTGATGTCAGGCTATAGTCACATGATAACAGGCGACCCTTCATAAATTGGCCACGTCGAATGTTTTGGAATTGTCATAAATTCTAATTTGAACGTGTGGCCTGCCTTTAGAGGGGGTGCAGATAGTTAAGGTCGTTATAAATTCAACACTTGTCGTGCCTGTTTTACAAGGATTTATTCAACTACTACTTTTTCCTGGTTAATTGAGAATGTGTTCATTTCTGGTTCTTTATATGAAAAGACAATTTTGTTTACTCATAATATTTTTAATACATGATCAAACTTGATGAATATGAAATCATACACGTCCAGAAATCCAAAATCAGTTGCACTCCAGACAGTGAATCAAATCAACATCGACGCTTAATTCGTTGCTCGTCCTAATTTGATTTAAAAGCTAGGCATTTGATTTCCATTCCAACAAGAAATATTTACAAGCTTCCCTGCTAAGTTGTAGAAATCGTTTTTTACACAAAATTGTCAAAATGTTTAAACTTCTAGTGTTATCATTAGTTTTGAATTTGTCTTTTTTATGCTGGCAAGTATTCAGCGCAGAGTCGTCACAACCACCCATCTCAGAAGGAGACTTTGGTGCACCTTGTAACGAAACAGTCGGATGCAAAAACTTTAGTGGTCTGACCTGTAACCCCAACTTGAAAAAATGTGAATGCGCAAAACCTAACGATGTAGTCTACAGCGTTGAACGTTCGGAATGTGTTGGACGACTTGGTCGGCCGTGCGGCCGTAGTCACCGGTATTTAAAATATGTTTACAAAATTATGTAGATATTTCAAAATTTAAAAAAATGTGTGCATGTCGACCTAATAATTGAAAATCCTACAATAATTAGAGCTTAATAACCTATACCATTTACATTTAAGGGCTCGAAATCCGGATTCTGACTGGATACCATCAGTTTGCGAAAAAGATTTTACCTGTGGGAGTTACAACATTTGTGAATGTCATAAAGGGTTCTACGAGGACGTTGAGGCAAACAAATGCTTCCCCTTTAAAGATCATGGGGCAGAATGCCAGACTCAAATAGAGTGCAATTTCATTAAGGGAATGTTTTGTCAAAGTGGGACATGCCAGTGTTTCGCACCCAATGATACGGAATATGATTCGAGCCATGACAGCGATTGTAAAATCAAGTTGGGCCATGATTGCAAAAATCTTCCGAAACGACTAAGAAATTCCAATCTGACCATTTCTGTTTTTCCAGAGAAGGTGCCACATGAATATTTGTCCAATTCTCATATCCATCGATTTTATCTAATTTTGTAAATCAGGTGGATAAATCTAGACCAGATGTGATGCTCAAACTACGAATATATGAAGAATTACGAGGGCGAACATTAGCAAATACAGAATGTGGGAGGGAGCTGTTTTGCCATTCTGTTTCTGAAGTATGCTCATGTTCATTAAATACCTTTTTGAATGATTCAACATCAAGGTGTGACCCCAAGAAGGGATTACATCAAAGCTGTAGCTCTTTAGTGGAATGTGACCATTTCAAAAGGTTGGCATGTATTAATGGAAGTTGCCAGTGCTTTGCTCCTGCTGAAATGGTAGAACAAGAGGATGGAGTGTGCAAAATCAGGTTTGGTAAAAATTGCGCAGATCTTCACAACCACTATAAGAATACCACCACACGGAGTATTCCCATGTTTCCTGGAAGGGTAGGTGTAGATATGTATTCAATAGATGGCACCACTTTTGATATAAAAATGCATCTCCCATTTATCCAGGCAACCGATTTTGACCATCCTCTCGTGAATTCGACCCTCCAAGAAATTATCCGATCCTACTCCCACTCATCTTGTACAGGGGAATTTGTTTGCAATGATAATACAAACGTTTGCTCATGTCCTTCAAGACAGTTTTTCAACGCCACAGCCCAACTTTGCCAACAACAAAAGGAAATGGGAGAGACATGTTCAAGCCCACAAGAGTGCAACCATATTGATAAATTACTGACTTGTATACGAAGCAAATGCGACTGTGACCTCAAAACTTCTACAAAAAATTACAAAACGTTTACAGTTCGAGATCCAAGAATCTACTTTCAAGAGAGGACAATGACGGTCCCAATTGGGATTTGTGTAGGAAAGGTGACTTGAATCCGTGAATAGCGACGGAATATTTTAAGCTTTTTGAACCCTTTTTTCATCCCAAGGTTGGAACATCCTGTTTTCAAGAACTAGAAACAACCGGTTCATCATATTATTGGCAAGGGACTGTAAAAGGTCCACACCCAAGAAACACGTACTGCATGGAGGACTCTGAATGTCAAGGTGGATCCTGCCAATGCAAAGAGAATTTATATCCAACAATGGATAAAATGTGTGGAAGAGGTTATAATGAGGATTGTTCCATTGAAAAACCATGTGTGGATTATTTAGTTTGCAGGACGTATGCAACTCATTTTGACATCATCATGAGTCATAATTTATGACGAATATTGCTCAGCATTTTATTTTAGGGTACCCACTTCCTCCGCCATGAAATGCCGCTGTCGGAATGAGAAATACCAAGTCTACGTCCAAACTACGACGGCAGAAGAAGGGTGTATGGGACGTTGTCAAAATGTCAAATTAGTTGGGGCAAAATGTAACCCAACTGGTCCAGTGTTATGTGCCAAACATTCTGAATGTGTTCCCAAGGTTGCACCTAAATAATGCATTCTTATTGAATGCTATCAAGACTATTTCTTAAATTTCCTACTTGGTACAGGAAGAAAATACTCTACTCGGCAGTAGTAGTGGTGGCCACATTTGCAAATGCAAGTCGGGTTTTGTAGAAAATGCCGACAAACTTTGCGACATTGCGTATGATCAGCCTTGCAACTATGCCACCCAAGAAGAACGTTGTGATACTTTGGCAAAGCTTGAATGTGGAATATTTCGCAAAAATAATGAAAACAACGACTCGAGTTTAGTGCAGGTTTGCAGTTGTCTAAATTTGGATGATGTGTATGATGCAAAGGACAGGAAATGTAGGACGCTATCCTTTGAACAAAAGTGCAGGTAAAAAAACGCTGGAAATGAAAGTGTCAACTCCCAAATTCAGGGCAATTCTTTGATTTTAGCGACAATGTGACTTCGACTACGGCAGGTGTCTGCCTCAGGGAGGATTCTGTTATTATACAACAGGGGTTGTCTACTTGTACAAGTAGGACGCATGGACCAGTGACAACCCCGTCTCCACCTGTGGAGAATGATGACGACGATGACGACGATTAGAACTGTGCAATATAATACTGCACTGCTATTTTCAAGATAAGCAAGAAATGCTATTGTATATATTCGAAAAATAAATAGGATTCTTAAGCCTGGATTTTTTTAGGATTCATGATGATTAATCATATAGGGGATATTTTTCTGCACAGAAACTGTTGACAGTCATGCGCATTTGTGGTCAGAATTAGTTCGAGTCACTTATGCAGTGTTTAATTCACGACAATGGAGTTTTTCTTATCCAATTTTCATTTATTATTATGACAAACTACTTTCCTTCCTATTATTACCATTTCTTACCTCACCGTCTCACTGTTATTCCGCTGGGAAAAAGGGAAACAATGCTCTACTCATCCCTCTGTTTGTACTGCACTTGTGCCTGACTCCAATTCACAGAAACGAAGGACCACGCACGCACGCACATGACAAAGTTCAAAGGGTGCCGACAGAGCGCATTCACAATCTGTAATTTAAGGGCCTTAATATCCTCAAATCTCTTGAGTTCCGTCGCATCCGACACAAAATGTAACCTCAAAGGTCTTTTTGTTCGACTTTATTAGATTCATAATAATAATGCTCTAAGCTTGTATAAACAGAAAGAGTACATACATTTATCTCACTTCACTACTGCGTTAATCTACGAAAAAGGTTTCTGTATGTAAATGGTGTCCTTAAATTTCATACGTTTACGACAAAGTTGTGATCATACTGATCAAGGATCGTGGTCAGAACTTTCCCGAAGGGATGCAAGGATGGGTGCTTTTTATTATTTCTGTTATTTGATGACTTGCAAAGATTTCTAATCTTTTAGCACCAGAGGAAACCACCTCTTCTGAGTGAGTGGCCTATACCTATTCTCTTCAAAGTTTCACCATTGTTATCATTCCATTGAGGAGAGAAGTAACATGAC
This sequence comes from Folsomia inoculata, assembly GCA_034695825.1. NCBI lineage: Eukaryota > Metazoa > Arthropoda > Collembola > Entomobryomorpha > Isotomidae > Folsomia > Folsomia inoculata. The sequence continues at coordinate 8,252 of JAQIWQ010001470.1, forward strand.
AAATCGCTCGGGCGTACGCACTTTTGACGTTTCCTAAAACCCGAGTTCAAGAAATAATGTCCCGTTATCGATCCCGTTCCACTTTTATATATAATACACAAAATGCCATAACATAGATAAGCCACCTTGATAAGCTACATACATCATTGTGCAATGCAGAGTAGCAAAGATATGAATGCGAAAGAAGCCATGAGAATCTGTCTTTCTCCATTTCAGGTCTGGTGCATTGATATTTAGTTGCTCTACATTAACTTTTTTATTCGGTACTTCTGCTGGGTATAAAGATTCGCGTTAGCATTAGTAAAGTAATCTGAATTTCGTACTGACATGTGTTGATTTATTGATACCCTTATTACTTAAATCCACAACCTAAAATCTACTTTATCCATTCATATATTTACAATAATAGGTATACATAAACAACAAGCGCTGGAAAACACCATAACCTGCATTAGCAATATACTTGAATCCAGTTTTGCAGCCGAGTATGAGTATTACGTGGTTCATATTACGTGGATTAAAGGATAAAGCATATCATGGACTAATGCTCCGGTGTAAATGTTTTTTGGCATTTTCCATTTAAACATTTCATGTTCAAGTAAGTATACGTGCACCTGCATTGTCAGTATGAAAAGCGTAACCTTTTTGGACAAAACGCGCCCCTACCCCGAAACGTCGACATAAAAAGCTGGTTTTCAAGGTTTTCAAAACATCACTACATTAATGCTAAAAATCCTCATGCAGATCATTTGACATTTTTCGAATTCAGATTATCGAAACAGCGAACGCTTGATAAAACAAAAACACCGGTTTGGAAAAGTTTAAATGAAGGGTGCTTGAAAATCACTTGTAAAAGTTCTAGCTGATTTTTTCAGCCAGACAAAAGCGATGCAGGGTTCTAATTCAGAAGAATTGCTACCACATATAGCAAGTAAATTATCAAAAAAGCTTCGCTTCTAGATGAGAAAAAATCTCAAAAATTTATTCGAATGAGTGTTCCATTCTTTGTATACTAAATAAGGATTGCTAAAATTCCCTTGTCCCTTTAAAAACCTCAGAATGTGTAATTTTCACTCCATTGGACTTTAATAACGCTGCCCTATAACGGTCTCCTTTGTCTCAATTGGTACAATGCCAACCCATCCCATTCCACTTACTATCTTTCACCTTCAGACGGGCTGAACGGGCTGAATATGTCCACTTTTTCATTTTCAAACAGCAATTCGCATTTACAAATAAGACGCATAATGATGACCGTATTGAATGATACCATTTTTGTGGACACTAAATTTCCGCAAATTCCTGTCTTTCCAAGCCCACCCCCAAGTTTACAAGGCAAGGGGTGGGCAGGGGAAGACAGAGGTCTGCAAAAAATATTCTTCATCGCCTTTCCTTTACACAAGCAGAAATGGTCCTGCCTGAGGGATGATGACTTTTATTGTTTCCTCCAAATTAGTTGGCAAAAGTGCCAAATTTTAGTACCAAATTTTACCTGATCCTGCTCTCAGCCCATTCCATCCGAGACTGGTCGAGGCGTATTCCACGTCAGCCACCTTTACCAACCACCAACCAACTCGACAAATATTTGAACAAGGCCAAATTCCATTCCGTTCCACTTTCTGTATATTGCACAGGATATGACAAGCAGTAAAAATATGATAAGCCATTGATAAGCCACGAGTCATGAGCTACAGGCATGGCAGTGTAGTGCAGAATTCGAGAAATATCTCTTTGACGCCAATCGAATCCTTCATACTACTTCGTGGCAGGTGTTGGTGAAAATTGATATTCAGCTGCATTACATTAGGTTTTCAGCCCAACTCACAGTTTATCTATGTCTGGCTTATCTATTCCCTGCTCATGATAATAAAACCTCATGTCATGTTTAATAACCTAATGTACATACTGAAGCTGGGTTGATTTATTGACAGACTGATTATTTACATATCTAAAACACAAAAATCCACGTTATCCACGAGCAGGCTGTGGCATACAAATGCCATACCCATAGGTTTCATAACTATTGTATCGACTATCTGGTCTGCAAGAGAATCCTGTTTTGCAAGAGAGTGTCTGCACGTCATACCCCTCATGCGGAATACTCGTCAAGGTGCATAAACCCCCACCAAGGGAGGCACAAGATTTCTTGGCGTCATCCCACTCCTGTTCCGGGCTAAATTTGCAAAGACATTTTCTATCTAGACAATCCAAATTCAAAGACAGCCCGCAGTCAGCATCATTCTCGCATTCGTCCATATACCCTGCATGAACGGCAAATTTACCAATAAATAAATATCACATTTTTGGCATGTACAATATACAAGGTATAGTGTGAACACCTCTTTCGCAATTCTGCAACCTCCAATCCGGCATCATATTCCCTTTACATTGACAACTGAAGGAGGTTGCGGAAGAAGAATCCGGGGCACACTCGGCCTTATC
>JAQIWQ010001471.1:0-10692 GCA_034695825.1 Folsomia inoculata
TGATGCCATTAAGGGTATGGTTCGGTACTAATTTTGTGGATCGATCCACTCCACTTGTCGTGCAGCATTTCTGCACCGTTCAAACGGTTAATTTGATTCTGCTCATGTAATGCTACCTCAGATGGATATCGACTTCCGTACATTTTATCAGTATACCTAAAGAGGCTTCTCTAAGGTTGTATCATTTCCTATGTAACCTAATCCTCCCTTTGTAAATTACCACTACTAACCTTCACTTTTACCGACGCCATCAGAAATCCAAGTTGTACATAAGTCATTTGTAGCCTCAGTCATTTCGGTTAGTGGCCAGGGGTCATCTAAAATATTGGTCGATTTTTAACCCACAATGGGATTAATGGTGGGGATATTACGGTAATTAATAGTACTTTCACCATTTCTATGCCAAAAGCGAAAAGTAGAATTACATAATACCGAATTATAACCATAATAGCTCTGGACTTTTACTTGGGTAATGTTAATGTAAATAAATAAATCAATAGTAAATCCACCCGAACCAATTTCCTTTCAAAACCGTTGTCATTATACATTTGAATGTTTATTTAACAGAAAACTAAACCCAAGTAAACAGTCCGTGTAATTAAACTAAAGCCATCCGTGTATAGAAATGGAACCTATGGCTTTAATAATTAAACAGGCCAAGAATTAAACTATAGGTAAATTAGACGAAACCAGTTTAATTCTCTTTAAACCGCTGTCCTCACATTTTTCTTGACATCAAAATATCGAACCCCTATATAGTCTGAATCAGGCATGTCCAGGAAAATATTGTCATCAATTTAGATTCCACAGTTGAGACTCCACTTTCCCACAGGCACATTTAACGACGAATATTGCAGCATGTAAATCTTTGCATGAATAAACATTTGATATAGTGATTTATACATGGTAATATTGTCCAAATTTATTAAATCAAATCAAATGCATTATCCTACAATACAAGCAATGGCATTAACGACGACAACCATTAAAATTTCAATAGTAAATAGTCGGATAAGGGCTATTGAAGGGTAGTAATTCTGATTTGCTCTGTATATACTCGAAAGAATTTCTATGCATACGACGCTGCCTTTGGAAGTTTTGCATGGACTTTTTTGTAAATGTCCATGTTTCGCATAAACACGTGAAACATTTTCATGTGGAGTTTAAACGTGAAACACAACCATATTCAACTCTTAAAACTATTGTAGTTTTACTTATTGTATCCTTATTAACATCACAAATGTATTTCTTTTAAATCACTGGTACGAGATGAACTTCGATTCTCGGTACTCACTGTCGATTTTACTTGTCCTCGGTTGAAAGAAATATGAAAAGGGTGGTTATTCGCGACATGTTTTTGGTAAGCAAATTCTAACAGTCAGTAAAAGATCGATCACTAATTGTAAATGGTAATATGGTTTCTACCTATTTTAGGACTTCAAACACAAGGATGAATTATGGACAAAAATTTGCAGTTTTGTGAAAATGCACGAGTTGCCTGTCCATTTTAGCTACACCCCCATATCGGATTGCAAATATTTTAATTGTCAGAGAGTTCTATTGATTCTGCAGTATTTTGACACCAATAAGTTCCATATCCACAAATCTAAACTATGTATTTACGTAACTAGAACTAATTTAGTTCAAAATAGGTCTTACTTCCTGATGAAATTTTCAAATACTTGACTTATTTTCTAATTTATAAAACAAAAATTATGACAAAGGCATTTATACAGTCAGAGAAATTGTCTTTAATGAATAATACTTGTACGAGTAAAAATGTAAAACATGGTCAAATGGAACTACAATAATTCTAGGAAATTTCCGTTCTTAAATGATAAAAGTTGATGAAATGCAGAAAAGATATTAGACCAACACACCCGAGAAAAATTTCAGAAAAATATCCACCAAGTACTGAAGTATTCCAATTTGAAAATTGATATCCAGTGCAAAACCATATCGCTTTCAGTTGGCTTTACTGAGGATTGTGGCAATTCCGTCTATTCTTATAGATTTGTATGCGATATCCATGTACCTCGAGAGAATTATATAGGCACATACAAAGAAGGGATACCAAAAAGATATTTAGCCCCATTATGTATATCACTTTTCCATTGGGATACCCTTAGAAGACTAGAACTGACAGCAAGTTAAAAATGGACCCTTCTAAGGTAAATGTTTTAAGGTTTTTCCAAATCCCAGCTTCCATTCTTTACTATGCAGGGAGCAGTTCGTTGGTTCTCGGCTCCGAAGGATATGTTTAGTTTTTGTCTTGGATTTCAACTTTTGTCGTTATCGTTAAATCGTTAAAGTCGTTAAAATGAACTTTCAAGATTTATTTTTTTACTTGGAGACTTCGGAAACATTAGATTCCAATACAACCACAGTACAGGTACAACATTTCATGAAGAAGTAAAAATATTTCCACCACACTAAGTTGTTCAAACCATACCAGAGTCTCATTTTGTAACAGCCACACCCCTTTGCACAGTTTAGTTAAGTGTAAAGGTTAGAGTTTACTATAGTATTCAGCGTTACCCATTTTATGCTGGTTCTCACCATGGAGGCTCGCCATGCAGCGAAAAGCCAAGAACCGTTTTCTTACATAAACAATTGTTAAAAATTTTAACTTTATCGAATTACAATTTTTTCTAGGAAAATAGAGGGATATTGCCGGGAGAATTCGGTGGATGCAGTGATGTCCACAACTTGGAGGAAAACGCTCCCGCAGGGGAGATGGACTTGGCGTCAGATTGCATTTCATCAGGAATTCTGCACAACTATTTGGTACAACAATAATGAACTCAATAGTCAATATAATGTAACTATTAAATTCCCATTTGTTTCTCCGTCCGTCGGTCACTCTGACACATTGAATTTGCTAACCGTATGTATTCGAGACACTTAAAACTGCTATGTTCTGAACCCTTAATGTGGAGAGTTTGAATATTTTAGAAATGCTTATGTTAACTATTGATGTTATATACATGTTCTTCGTAATTGAAATGCAGTACACAATACATAAATTGATCGCATTGAACAGCGAACACAAAAAAATGAATCGGTTTTAAATTTTACATGGAACTCCTATGCAAATCAACTGTCTGGTTGTAATATTTCTGGAGTATTTACATATGTATATTTTTGTATATTTTGGCAGATATTACAAAAGATATTCCGGTACCTGGATCTCAAAAATCTGAAGGCAGCTCGGCTGGTTTGCCGAAATTGGTCCAGGGAAGCTGCTAGAAGTATTTCGCATACGGCCACTGTGATCCGCATTAGAACAAGGACACTCAACACTAAAGATAATGGTCTCGTGGAATTATCAACCTACCTATTCCGGAACAAGATCCAACACTCTTGTGTGCTATCACTTGTACGATGTGAAAATATTCTTCAAACATTCTACCCTTCCATAAATACGAATCGTGCTGATGTCTTTGACCATTTAAAGTTAACCGGAGGCCTGGTTCGAAAACTTAGGCTTAAAATGGTTTTGTTGGTTGAAGGCGATTCCAGATTGCTGTCGCTCTTGCTGACATGTTTAACTAATCTGGAGACGCTGGGGTTGGATCTGGTGCGATATCAAATTGCTGCCTTCATCTCTCCCATCTTCCAAGATACTTCCTTCCCTTCAATAAAAACACTTGGTCTTCGATTCGATAACTCGGTACTTTGTTATTTATTACTACTTCTGATGTCATGATATGATGGAAATTGGGAGCTGTTTCTGAGAACTTTATTTTTAACCCTTTTTGTTCTCAACAGACACCCATTGCACTAAATGACACTCCTACAGCCGCAGCAGTTGCGCATCTGCTGAAAATATTCAAAAATGTGGAATACCTGGATCTTTTAATGGGGCGTCATTGGTATTACATGAATTGGCGTCACGTGGATCCTGAAGCCGATGGTATTTGTCTTGAAGCTGTTGTCTTGCTACATGCCGAAAATCCAGAATACCTTTGCCGTCTAAAGGGTTTAAGAGTTATCTTGAGGAATTTGGTATTTTCGGAATCACCAAGCACATGGAGGCATGTCGAAAATTTTCCACACCCACTCGTTAGCATGGAATGCACAATTTTTGGGATTGGGATTGAAGGAAATGAACTGGGAAAGTTCATGTCGGTGTTAACACGTCATGCAAGGACTATAACATTATTGAATTTGAACTGGCATTCAGTTTTCAGTACTTGGAACTACAGTAAAATTTCCTTGCCGTACTTGCCAAATTTGACAACTCTAAATTTCGATTCATTGAGGGATCCAGAGATGGACGTGGAAAGGCTTCCTCTTGGCTATCTGGATGTCCTAGGCCTGAGAGAAATATTTGTGGTACGTAAATGGCTTGTCAAGTATTACGAAAAGTCTAAATTTAATAATAATTTAAACAATTTAAGGAAGGAGAGTCAATGCTTCAGAAAACGTTGCCATCACTAACCACACTCAACATTGCCCTACATTGTGAGACTGGAGTAGATGCTTGGCATCACATTTTCCCAGATGTAGACAAAAACGGGATGCCGTTGGAGATTAAACAAATAAAATTCCTGACCGTTTCCATTTCCACAGAGTGCGAAGATTCTGAAATCAGTCGGTTTCATAGAATTTTCCCGAATCTTGATTGGCTACGCCATAAACGGCCTGAAATTCACAGGGTGGTCCGAAACCGAACAGATTTTTTTGGTAGTATTTTTAATTGGACACGAGAAGAAATGGAGAAGCACGATGTTGGATGCGAACACTTCAAGGTTGAAAATGACTGGAGGAAATCGACAAAATCGTCATGTAAATCGTCATGTAGTTGGGAGGAAAACCTTCCGACATAGGCATAATGACCTAAAAGCTAAAACCTTTTTCACGAAATGAATTTTTAAAAAATAGCTAAGTATGTACACATATTGTATAATCTGTTAAGTGTGCGATTTTCACTAAATGTCATTGAGTCAACGTCAATATCAATTAAAAATTAGATTTTGTCCACAATAAATAATTTGACTGACATCCGTCACGTTGGGCATTCAAGGAGTTTGGCAATTCCGTCTATTCTTATAGATTTGTATGCGATATGTATGCACCTTGAGAGAATTATAGCCACATACAAAGAAGGGATACCATAGAGATATCTATAGCCCCATTTCCATTGGGATACCCTAAGACTAGGACTGACTCCAAGTTAACAAATAGACCCTGCTAAGGGAAGTTTTTTTAAAGTTTTCCACTTCCGAGCTTCCTTTCTTTGTTATACAGAGAGCACGGTTCCTAGGGATATGTCGAGAGTCTTTGCTTTCGTCCTGATTTTGAACTTTTCTCGTTAAAATGAATTTTCAAAATTTATTTTTTTACTTGGGGACTTCGGAAACGCTGGATTCAAATACAACCACAGGACAGGTACAACATTTTATGAAGAAGTAAAGATATTTCCATGTCCACCAGACCAACTTGTTCAAACCAGAGTCTCATTTTGTACCTGCCACCACACCCCCTTGCACAGTGTAGTTAGGTGTGAGAATAGTGTTACCCATTTTATACTGGTTCTCCCCATGGAGGTCATGCAGCGGAAAACTGTCTTCTTCCATTAACAAAATAAAATCCTAATAATTTTAATTTGATTTAATCACAATTTCACAATTCACTCTAGGAAAATGGAGGGATATTGCCTGATGCGTTGGGTGGATCCAGGGATGTCCGCAGCTTGCAAGAAAACGCTCTTATGGGGCATATTATGGACTTGAAGTCGGCCTGCATTTCGTCAGACATTCTGCACAACCATTTGGTACAATATTATGAATTCAAAAGCTCGCCCATCGTTATGTAGCTATTAAATTCCCATTTCTTTCTCCGTCTGTCTGTTTCCCAGATATATTGGTTTTGCTATAAACATGTGTCCAAATGACATATAAATCGCTGTGTATTTATAACACGAGAGTGCAACAGCCAGCAACCTTGGCATATAGAGTTGTCCTCATTCATCGGAGGGAATAATGTACTTACGAATAGCTGGAGTATAGGGAGGAAATATGGGGGCGAAATCGAGTGTGCCCAACCAAGACATGCCCAACCAAGAAAAGTGGTCAAAGGTCAAACACGGAGGTCATCTCCAAGATGATTCGGAAACTGCCATTGGTGTTGAAGGTGACGGGTCTCCCTGCGACGATGGACGAGAATGTGGCCATGGAGGGAAGTGTACGCCAAGTATTTGGGATGGTTAAGGTAAGAGTTTAATTCATTTCCATCATAATTTAAATCTGTGATTAATAATTTTCCTCCGTATTCAGCTGGTGGCAAAGATCCTGAGCTATCTGCCAACTAGGGACATCAAATCCTGCAACGGTGTGAGCAGTCTGTGGCGTCAGGAGGCTAGGAAGCTCTTACTCGAAAATGGGGGATGATTGTCATGTTGTCATCAGGGTGTAGGCATCCATACTATGGGCAACAATGAAGGCGAGAGGTTGGCAATAACCAGATTGGGCAACGAATGTGACCACAAAATTTAGACCCTTCACTTGACCATGGGAAATTCAGACACTTTTACAAACGTTACAGTGTTGTCTGTGACTTTGAGCTTTTGCACAGACCCCTTACCCATGATTCCCCAAGATTTGACAATGCCAAGTGTCAAAACTTTGAAGGTTCAGGATCCCCAATCATTGACCTAATGGACTGGTTATACTTTGCGTATAGCCAGATTTGCAAGACTTCTTTTCCAAATGTGTTCAATGATGGAGTATCTCGACTTGGATGGCAAAATTCAAGTACCAGAACCTCACTGGGAACGTCCGTCCATTCCCAAGCAGATAACCGGCCTTACTTTGATTGGTAGCCATTTTAGGGAACTCCCCCTATCACCACCATAATTGCACATATTATCTTGTTGGAGATTGATTTAAAAACCGAAGTGATTGACTCATGCGAAGAATTACAAGATGCACTACAAAAAATGCTAGCTACGTTTGCGCAAACCCTGAAACACTTTAAGCTTTATCGTATACAACGGAGCTTCAATAGAAGTAGAAACCTTATGGTCCGATTCACCATAAGGTTTCCTGAAATGCTTAAGTTGGTGACATTGGAGATTACCCACTTCTCTGTGCCATTGTTCAAGTTCACTTTGGTAATGGGTCAACTCAAGAAGGCATCGAGTACATGGAGCAATTTCCGGTACTCAAGAAAATCCGCATTAAAACCGTGGATGCTGTCGTTGACGAGTTGTGCGTGGATGGTTCTTTGCTGCTGTGCGAAATGTTCTTTCCGGGGGGGGGGGGGACACCACCATGTCCCACTCTGACTCCAGTTGATGTTGACTGCAGCTCAGGTATAAAACATGGCGACAACTGCAAAACGGAAGAAGGCTACTGCTTCTGCAGCAAGGATGGCCCTACCTGGAATATGCTCAAGAGGTTGATCACAATGTGTCCTAATGTGAAACAATTTAAAAAGTATGGTGGATGGCAGTGGTAAATTATTTCATCAACTTTGATTATTATTAACGTATATTGAATTACTGAATTAATATATACATTATATTATGAGTGAATGAAATTATCAATATTTATTTAAATATATTGAATGTTTAAATCTTTGTGCTAAAACAATTCTTCTATTCAAGTAATTCAATAAATTACCTTGGAATAACATGGATTTAATTTATCTCCTTTACATTTATTTAAGAATATTCCAATTGTAATATCATCACTAATGTCACCAATGAATCATTCCCACCCATCACGTACTTTTTTTTACTAGATGTACCCCAGATTTAGTGTAGGGGGACCGGTGGGGGTCATTGGAACCCCCACAGTGCAGTTTAAACAGGGCTGACTTGGAAGGTTCATTTTTGACATAATTGGGTAGAGTTATGAAGTCAAACTAGAATTTTGTAGAGCTGATGTGAAAGGGCCGTGGGTGGGTGACCCATACTGACTTTTCTGAAGGAGCAATAAGAGAAGAATAATTTTTTGCATAGTTGGGTGATTGCTGGAAATATCAACACTGTTGTGCGCACTGGCTGTGCATAGTTGCGTGCGCTGTAGGTTTTCAATTGCATATTTTGTCTATTTTAACAAAATTTATACTCGGTAGTTTCTATGCTACGCCTATTGTGGGCATACGGCCTTTCCAGCACTGAAGTCACTAATAATACATGACATATTATCTTTCACCTTCACCTTCCAAACCTGGAGGTATTGAATGATGGTGTAGAGAGAGGGGTTACGAATTACCTGCAATTCCAATCGCTCAAGTGTCCAAAAAGTGTGGCATCATTTACCTTTGAAACTGATGACTATATGACCTTGGTCTTTTTGACACGTGTCATTAACATGTTCCCAAACCTTGTCACCCTTAATTTGTTGAGATTTGGGAGAGGACATCATTTTTGCAAAACTGACCAGCTTTGGGGAACTAATCGACATCATTTCTCCTTTGATTTGTCTACCACATCTTGATGATAATCATGCATTTCATAGATCTGCAAAATTGGTGGCTTTGCTAATCGTGCAATCCTGCAACTCTTTTGGAAATTTGCCCAAGGATGGATTATTTGGAGTTGGATGGCGCAGTACAAAGCCCAGCTCTTGATCTCTTTCAGAATGCTTACCGTCTTGACCGTCCGATCATCCCTAAACAGTTATCCGGCCTGGTTTGAATGGTGTCATAGCTTTATTCTAAGCCAGCCACCACGACGGCTCTTGCCCCGACCATGAAGCATTTCTAGCTTTATCGAATCCCATCCCGTCATAGTGGAAAGACCGAATTCACCGTAAAGTTGCCTGAAATGCCAATGTTGGAGACATTAGAGATTACCCACTTCTCCCTACCCTTTTGCAAGATCACTTTTGATGATGAATCAGCCCATGGCATTAACTACATGGAACAATTTCCGGTACTGAAGAAAGTCCACATTAAATCTGCGAATGTCATTGATGACGGGTTGAGCATGGATGGTTCTTTGCTATTGTGCGAAATGTTCTTCCTGGAGGGGACATCACCATCCCCCACTCTGACCCTGCTTGATGTCGACTGCATCTCTGATATAAAACATGGCGACATCTGCAAAAAGGAAGAATGCTACTGCTTCTGTAAGCAAGAAAGCCTTGTCTGGAATATGCTCAAGAGGTTGATCACAATGTTTAATTACGTGAAAGAATTTGAAAAGTCTGGTGGATGGCAGTGGTAAATTATAACAATCTGATTAATTTTTTATACATTTCAAATAGCCAAAAGAAATGCAAGTTGTTGGGAATGGCTGCAAATATATGCCAGATATTGGTTTATCGCAAGTTATAATGAGTTTGGATGTGCAATGCGCTTTGTGCATCAAGTTCTAGATAATAAAAGCAGGTTTTTTCTTTTGGTTTAGTTCATAGTTTATTTTGGTTTAGATCTATGAACTTTGGATAATCTACATTTATATTAAGTAGGATATTTACGGGACCAGGTTATCTTACTGTAAATTTACAACTTCTGCCTGCCCTCTGAACTGATGAAGGTAATTGTAAAAACGTGTGGTACAATAAGTTTTTCAAATAATTTCAGAATGCATCGTCCAACACCAATCAAACAAATGTAATACATTAATTTAATACATACCTAAACTTGCAACTATTTATGGCCCCCAGCCAGCCAATTGAAATTCAGTGACTCGCGACCCGGCCACAATTGGAAACATGGCGATAATTTTTTCAGCTCAATTTTTTCGTTCTGTGGCTTTTTACTTGACGCTGTGTTGCTGTGTGCCAGCAATAGGACCAAATACCATGAATCGTACTATATATGAGACTATGATTCTGACACTGAGTTGGAGTGAAAGGTGTGGTTGTAGGGTGTATAGGTGTGGTCAAGATGGGCAGGGGTGGGCAGGGGAGTAGAACCCCTATCCCAGAGGGGCACTTATTCTTTCATGTAATATTTTCAGAGAACATTTTCACGTTGTTTCGAATGTATGGTTTTCGGTGTCTGATTCATAACTCCAAGTTTTGTTTGGTTTCTAACCGAATATGGAAACAATTGAGTAACGTTTCATTGAAATAATGTCCTGCGAAAAATTTCTGACAAGCGTAAAGGTACTACATGTCCTCGCCGGATATCTTTTTCTGGATCGCTCTGAAATGTGGTATTTGTATATAGAATCAATGCATCAGCAGACAATTCTTTATGCAATGATTACTGTTTTTTATTAAATGTCATCAACTCATGAAATTCAATTTGTTGTTTGTATAATTATCTTAAATTGGTATATATATTAACAAAATTGTCTAGACCCCATTTTTAGTTTGTTCTATTCTCAGATTTGTGGAAAATATTGGAAGCAGATGTACAATAAATGAACAATTAAAACGTTTGCACTTATTACGAGATGGTGGTATAGAAAAAATGTACTGGCAACTCGTGATCTTTGACGAAAGTGCAAATCCTTGTCCATAATTCCTCCTTGTGTTTGAAGAACTAAATTAGAAAACATATTATCAAATACAAATTTAGTCACTATGCTTATTAAAGCTGTCAGAATTTTCGAATCTTGCCTACCAAAAACATGTTTTGAATAACAACCGATGTCATATTTTTCGTCAAGAGGAGAATATTCATAAGCATTTCTGCATCTTCCTCTGTGCCTATCAAGCTCAAGTCGTATCCCTTCGAAAACACTACATTTCCGCATCTAAAATAGTAATGAAAAATATGATGTAA
>JAQIWQ010001472.1:0-10686 GCA_034695825.1 Folsomia inoculata
AACGCTTAATTAATAAGTCAAATGAAACTACAATTTGCATGCAGGTATTTTTTTGATAACAACGCTACCTTTGTGTATTCGACGATCTGTACGTTATCAATCTCCCATTTGAGTTATACTGAGAAAATTACATGTCTAATCCGATATCAAGGGAGAATTGATACCGAAAGAAGTTTGCAGCCGATACTTTGATGAATTGAACACCCTTTGAAATTTAATGAGACCAACTTCGTCTCAAATCTTCGTCTGACGAAGATTTTAACTGTTTCATGTCTATGTAATTAATTAATTAAAGGAAGACCACTCGAGTTACGGTTTCGTTTTTGTCGAGAAATCACTCAACCTAGCTCATTTCGAGACTGTACATATTTACTGGAAGTGCATTAAGTACACCTTCGAACACTTGGAAATAAATAGCGGTTTGGTCTGCATATGCCACTCTTAGCTTGTCTTCACTGTGAACCCTGCCTATGTCGGAAACGTGGTTAGAGCAAAATGGGGTTTAATTTATTTGATGAAGGAAAGTGAATAAAACTGAGTAGACAGACTGAGAGAAAGTGGACTTGGTAAGAGTTTGTTGTTTATTTGTATTTAGTCTCACTCTGTCTCTCTTTGAAGAACTGGTACAGCGCAGATACAGATCATGATACAGTCTGATAGTAAATTTTAGTGGTTGACCATAAAGGGAATTTAGGTTATGTTTCTCCGAGTATATTTTATTTATTTTCTCCTATCTTTGGAAATCATACGTGCCTCTTGGGTGGGAATGATATTCAAACAAAACAGCCTGTCCACTACTGCTCCGACGACACTACTACACAGTGAAAGCAAGTAGCACAAGGATTAGATTTCACCTCGAGACGTCCACTGCGTTTCAAACCCCGATACGTCAAATAACATTTGAGAACTAATCGTAAGTGTAGAATATAGTACCATTTCTCTGAATGTACAGTTCCAGTGGTCACTACTATTGACCTTGTTCAATGATTATATGTACCTCCATGCCAAGCGTATAAATTTCCGATAGCAAAGGAAGTATTGAAACGACAAGTGTGAGCAAATACCGATTGCATATAACTGGTTAGTAGAGTTGAGATCATTTTGTCTTTGTCCCTGTTTCAGCTATTCATTGGACTTGGACAGAACATGCTGTCCGACTGTCTACAAAAGACGTGAAAGCACGATCTCCAACAGACTTTTGGCAATTGGTTGGCTATGGTTTAGATCAAGATGATAGTTGCCGTTTTTTGCTGTTCAAAGAGATCGATTAAATGTTGCTCCACTGCTCACTTCTCCAATCAAATGGTGAATAGAACAAGAATCACGCATTTCGATCCAATTTTTGTATCGTGTTTGAATGCAGAAATGTGCCAAATATGTCAAAAGTTTGGAATTTTGTACTAAGCCACCCACCCAATTCAAACTGAGTGAAAACGTTTCACTTTTTTTTTCTCTTCACGCATACGTACATGCACTAGTGCTCTATTAAACTGCACAAAACGCCAAAATAAAAGAAAACAGCCTAGTATACAGTATAATAATATTGAAGTATCGAGCCTATCCGGGTGAATAGTTGATTGGTAAAATGCAAAAGGTGGGCGAGCAACATTGAATCTACTAGTCAGTAGATTTTCGATAGTGAAATATGCATGATATTGAATTTATAAGCGCCAAGTTGCGTGTGTTCCAATTTTCAATAGAGATATTCAGATAGCGCAAGACGTGCTTGCTTTCACTTCCGCTGTGTATGGATGTAAAACCCGAGTTTTGTTGTATTTGTTTGTTTGTACATTCTCAGTTGTAGATAGGTCGTGTCGTGGATATTAGATTGTACTACAGATTGGGTAGAATAATGGAGTGAACATTTTCCTTCTCGTTGGAGTAAAGTAAAGACATATTTTTATACCAGGCAGAGGAAGAGACGTTGAATAATAATTTGCAACTTGGATGTAAATTGGGGTCGACTTCGTTCGTTCATCGTTTTGAATTTGAATTCATAGACTTGCGAAACACGGGTGGGATAAACTTTCTCTAGATACGAGGTTGTGTGATGCCTTACCCACTTTGGATTGCACTCGACATTCTCCTTTCTCTGCTCTAGTAACCAAATCCTAAATTCAGTTCATTTTGAAATTAATGATTGCGCAAAGGAAAAAAAGATAAGGCACGGAATGGACTGTTGTGAAATATTGGAGAAAATACAAAATACTCAAATTTTGCAGGTGGGTTGCACAAGCAGAGTGTAATCAGCTAGACTGTATAATTCTGTGCCTGGAGTAAAATGCAGCATAATAATTTTATTGTGTAACTAATATCTGATTTAAAGAATGGTAAATCTAGCAATAAATAGCTGTAAAGTATTCAAAAATCTGCTTTATATAAGTATATACCTTTTCTTTGGTGTATTTGTTCTATATATCCAATCCAACCTTTCGCCTTGCCTTCCTGTTCGTTCACTGAACCCGTGTAGTAGTTTTGTATTTGTTGTATCCTGTTCTGTTATGTCTCTGTGTCATCTTGCTCTGCTTTCCCTGTTTTTCCTTCTCTATTTTTCCAAGATTATTGCATTTCATGTTTTTGTAGCTTCCTGTCTTTGCTTTTTC
The DNA here is from genome assembly GCA_034695825.1 of Folsomia inoculata. Classification (NCBI taxonomy): domain Eukaryota; kingdom Metazoa; phylum Arthropoda; class Collembola; order Entomobryomorpha; family Isotomidae; genus Folsomia; species Folsomia inoculata. The sequence continues at coordinate 2,604 of JAQIWQ010001472.1, forward strand.
TCTTGCCTGCAGCAGCTCCTTTTCTCAGACAAGATTCAATATTTTGGTAGTGATGCTAGCAAATGTGCAAGGTTGCACACATGTGTAGGTACTCTTTCCATTCAGGAACTTACACAATAATTTCTGCTCACAAGTTTTGGAGAACTAACTAAAAGAATCCATATATCGTAGCATAATCTCTTATATCATAACTTAGCTGGCTGAACTCATTCCATCAAGAAGGAAAACAGTAGAGGAAGTAAAGGAGGACAGACTTGACAACAAACTTACTGCATTTGGACTACAAGAAACTAAAACAACAGTTTTGCTTGGCATTGTAATCACAAATCATCAGGAAAGAAGAAATAGAGCAATAATATAAAGCTTTTATGACTCGACTACGTTGAGTTAAGAAAACACTTTTCTCGCAGGTCTGTTATATTGGCCTTATGTACTTGACTTTCCTTTCGCATTTCCTCTTCTACCGACCAACAACACAACCCACTGGATTCATTTTGGATATTGATATGTGGCATAATGGCTTAATAATAACTGATATTTCCTCCTTCGTTTGCCTTCCAACTACAAACTACCGGCCGTCAATTCGAAAGCTATGGGCAAAGTTTTATTATAGTTTGTTTATTGTACATAATAAGTATATGTATGTATAGCAGTCGTTTGTTTTTTTGTGCACAATAATATCCAGGAATTTAGTGGTGCAATTTCTGACAGCATAGTACCCTGTCCACGTTTTGTGTTGAAGGAGAAAATTGGAATAATATGCGCTCGTGCTGTTTACGTAAAACAATTTGTCCTACGTTGTAATGTTAACATTTGAAGGAATGAAATGGAAAATCTTAGTGTTTTTGTTGTCAGCGAAGGTGTATTAGCCGGTGACAGGTTGATTTGTGACGGTTGTGCCATGTCGTGCCCTGTCGCTGTCTCTTGTCATAATGCACTCGTACTTAGTACAGGCAGGGCGATCTTGTTTATTTGTCAAATAGGGTTTGACATATTTACTTAGCATTTCCAAGCCAATTGACATGACAGGTCTTATTTAGTAATGGAATCTAAGCTCCGTGAGTCTCATACTTCTGGTATGGTGCCTTGTCTCATTGGCGTGACACAATATGCATTTGCGTGTGTTAAAAGTCTTGGTTAGTTTACCTATCTTTGATTTGTCGTGCATGTTCGGTCTCGCGTTCACAAAGTTAATTGAGAAATTAGCATAGCTCTTTGACAGACTAGAAGAAATGGTATACAGAGAGAGAGAGCGAAATGTTTGATTTCAATTGATGATTTGCTTTTACTTTGCATGAAATGAAATCGAATTAAGTTGTACTCACCAATTTAGCATGTGTCCGAAGCGATTGACTGACTGGTGTGCTGCAAATGAAAGTGAGATCATCTCTTTCAAGCGTTGTAGCAATTAGTGATTCTATCTTGTAACCAAATGGTTTCGATCTGCACGGATGACACTAAATGGACTTGTAGTGAACTGAATAAAACTCGATTTCTCAGCAATTGCTTTTGCGCCGTGACTATTTTCCACCTTATTTTGCTTTGCAACTTGCTAATGCTATTAAGTAAATTAACCAGGTTGAAGCTGTAGAAAAATTGCACGAATAATTGAACACTCATCATCATCCTGGCTGGCTGTTGCGGTCAGTGGGTATTGAGGGCTTTGTGCATTCCCTAAATTAAGATGCACAAGGATGAAAGTTGCCTTGTCGTGACAAGATTTTGAAACTGAAAACTGCCGAAAGCTGTTTGATCCTTATGTTTGATTTTGTCTAACACATAAAACGGCAAATTATTGAAGTTAGTCGGCTCAGCGTTTTGCACGACTAAAGATTATTCAACTCATTTCTGAGTTATTGCATCCTGCTGCAGTTTAATGTTTAGACAGATCAATAAATTGAACCAAATATGTTTATTACATGTATATTCAAGTTCATGATCCTGATGTTGATCATCGTTCGTGACACAAGCAAGTTTTGTTTAACTTTTATTTGCAAACAAAGAACTTTCCGCTGTTAGAACTAACGATGGGATTATAGGATTTACTCCATATGCTCAACTTTCTTCTACTCAATCCATTAATAAGCAAACCCTAAGAGAATGATGAGAGGACAAGAAATATTTCCTGATTGCAATTTGAGCCATAATTCATTATGACACCTCGTTTTAGGCTGCAGCTGATTCATTGTTTCATTTGGTTTCAAATTTTCATGCTTTGTTCCAAATTATGGAAAACATCACTGCTACGTCCGTAATATTGCATAACTAACTTCATTATGAAACAACAGTATGGAAATGTTGAATTATTTTGTGCAAGAAAAGGGTTGGCTAACTTTCACAACTAACTTGGTTTGACATGACATTATTAGCCCAGAGGCTTATCTTCTTAATCTTGCTGTCTGATATAAACTTGGGTTTCAAGGGAAATATGATGCACGCCTTGAACTGGTTGAGCGAAGATTAGTCCTAGCTTCCTTTCTTCTTCCTCATGATAATATGCTCCCAATAATAATGCGATGCGTAGACCTGCAGCTATTTTGCTCAAGTCTTTGACTACCAGAGTAAATTAAAATGACGTAATTCATGAAATTACTTTATTTTACGGAAAGATTTATGGGAGTAAGACAATGATAATGGAGAACGGGGAGGAAACCGCTGATGTAGGATGTTGTCTGCCTCAGTGAAATGTGATGTAGCCGGACGGAGGCTATATCTTTCTGCCATCATTTCCCATACTACACAAATTGCAAACCACAACAAACTGTTTTGCTGGGTTCAAGACATATTAAAATTGCAACCTCGTCTCATTTCTTGAAAGGATTGCAACAACTTTCATCCCATTAATAAATCCAACAGAACTAAACTTCATTTCTTAGATGCAATAAATGCCACTACTGACTGCATTCACCGACTTCAATTCAAGATTCGAAATGTGTAGCTAACCACGAACAATCAATCTCGTGTTGTAAATCCACCGCCTTACATTTTCCAATGTACTTGATTTGAATACAAGAAATGTATAGGTAGCATTATTTGAACTGCAAATTGATTTTGTGCCAATTAATCTCTTCCGTTATTTCGTGAAATTCTCTGTAACGAAAATTTGGTTTGGTTTTGTTTTTGCGGAGACCAGGCTAGTAATTCAAATATAAAGCACGGGTCAAATTGATGTTTTTGCTATCCATCTACTCAAAGTTAATCCTACAAGTGAATTTAAAGTAAGTAAAGGCTGTCTGTATTACAATAGCCATTTATTGTGGGTTTCATTGCTTTCATTGTCGATTGCCATCTGCTCTTCTTGATTGTGAGCCGTTTGATGGTTTGTTCAGTAGTAGTGGAGAAGCCTCACTTAATCTCAGTTCAACTTTTGCTCAGCTCAGGTGTAGAATCCGAAATGAAGAATGAGGATGAAAAAGTGAAGATGAGTAAAAATAATGGATCAGTTTTGTGGTGGTAGGCAGGCAGTAGGTAGATGTAATGTAGGTGATTTTATATCGTAGTGGTTGGTTGGATTTGAATTGAATTTAAACTGAGATTGCCTGGAGCAAACCACAAGAAACTTTTATCTAACTGGTTGCCAATACCTTACCATGGCATGCAATTGGATCTTCTTGGTATTGAATTGGGAATTGACTTGACAATAAAAACAAAGAGTGCTCACTCACTACTGCAAAACAATAAAGCAAATAGTGGACTACTTTAAGTGAAGATAGTTGCAATTTAGCTATGGGTTGTTTGCAGTGCGTGCTTCGTGTAAAGATGCGATTCAAAACAAAGAGATAAATCTGAACTGAGTCTCATTTCACGTTTTGAGAAGTGAGTTTCATTTGTTTCACGCGAAATAAAAAATGGGCTGAAGCTTGAGTAATTTATTTTCATCCCGATTCACATTCACTTACATTTATTTACGAGAAAGAACAGAGTGTGAGAGGATGTTTTCTTGAAAGTGGTAGTGTGGTTACATGGCTGTTACACTTCATTTTATTAATATGCATTGCACGGCGCAAAGTTTGCATTCTTTTTTGGTCTGAGGTCGTTCTTGCCTTTATTTTAGCCCACTGCACAATTTGGGTGAACAATTTGTAGTTCGAATTTCAAAGAAATGGTCAGTCTGTCAAATAGGGGCAGCCCACCAACTATCCAATCCAACCAAAAATTGGGATTTAGTTCGTTTAGTTTAGTTTTCCTTGCTTTTGGCTTTTGAGATGAATGGATGTTGCAGATCCAGTTTTGGGTTTAGTTTGGATTGAAGAACATGAAAAGCATGCAAATTGATCCCAGCTGGTTTTTTTTGGAAATTCATGGCCAAATGGATTCTGTCTTTCTCTAGTTCCAGCCTAGTGAAATAGATACATATTTCTGCCCATATTTTCTGAAAACTCATTTTCTGATATACGCCAGTCTCTTTTGAAGAGATGATGGATGCGAGATATTTTTTCAGCAATGGATGTAACGGATTGCAGGGGGAAGTCTCTACATATTCATCCTGAATGAAGGTCTGTGCCACTAGTGAATGAAAGGTTGTTTAACTTTTTAGTATGGTACTTTCTGTGTTTGGCAACATTTTCAATATTCGGTGTTTGATCTTACATTGATGGATGTGTGAGTAATACTCAAATATAAATTGTACAAGACTCGTTAACAAACTTGGTTGGTGACGGTGATGAGGTTTGGTCTTAGTTAGTTGCTTACAGGTTTTTTAGCGGTTTGTACAGCGTAAAAATTACGATTCGGTAGGAAACGGTTCAGCGGGGGGTGGCAATTTAGAACTGAATTTGGTTAGATTGTCATCTTTCTTTTTACTGAATTCACTGAGACCACCGTTTACCATATCGCATTAGAATTAGCAGTGGTTTCATCTCGTTGGCTTGGTATATGCGCTTATTTTGTTTGGATGGTTGATTTGAGTAGGCAGTTTTAAAGTGTTTTAATATTTATTTACTAAACTCGAGACATTGTTCGACTCATCCGGTATACAATCTCCGTATACGAACTTATTCAAACATGGCAAAATGTGTGTGGGTGTAGAAAAAGGTAGAATGCAAACGACGGCGTAGTATGTAGTAAAGTTTGGTCTAGTCTAGGAAGGATGGCATTTGTTCACAGTTGACATTCTCGCTAAACTTAGTGCGAGTAATCTCTTTATTCAACTGATCTTACTGCACTCATAAAATGACAGATCAATCAGAAATTCTAAGACGCTCATGATTAAGAGCAGTGATCTTGAACATAGCAATAATAAGCAAGTAAAGATGTTAGTGCCAAAAGTAATGTCAAATCTTTGTCAGATTTGGAAGTTGGACAGTTGCTTTGCCGAAATTTTTGGATAGATATGCTTTTACATGTTTGAATTGGCAAATGAATGAGACACCGGCGTGCATTTCAATAAAGTATATCCTCGTAGATAATGTGGTGTGTATGAACCTTACAAGAACTGCATCATATCATATTGCACACACAATTTAATGAGTTGAGGTGACTGACTTGACTTGGTTTGGGTGCAGTTTAATCACGCAATTGACAATATTTCAAGCAAGTAAAAGAAATAAAATTTTATGACAAAGGAGTGGAGTGGGATGAGATGGATGAATTGCCGTCCCAATCCCATCCATCTCTACATCTCAATCTCAAGTCCAACAATTCTCGCTTGGTTCAGCCAATTTGTGAAATGAATTAAATTAACATGTTCTTATTTTTTATTGCAGGTAAGGCAACTACAACTTGCTCAACTTTTGTCATCTTTGTCTGTTGTGGTCTACGTCGACAACTGCACTGCAAGCAATTGGGTTGATGAGCCAAGCCAGACACACCAAAACTGGAGCAAAATTAAAAGATGGGGGGAATACGATGGGTTAGCGTGACTCATTTTAAATGAATTTGTGACGACAGACATTTACTCCTCAAATCTGTTTCTGGTTTGCATCATCTTGAAATCAGCTGAGTAAGATAAGTATTAACCACGATGAAAGGAGTAGAAGCTAAAACCAAGTTTTAAGTGTCTCTTTCCTACTTTAGCCTTTCTTTTGATGGGTAGTAATAGGATGTAGGATGCGGAGAACCCAGAAATACCGAGAGGAACCGAGAAAGTTTTTTAACGGAATTTCACAACTCCTTATTTAGCATATTTGCATCTTTCTCTTACATTTGTTAGCATGTACCGTTAGTAGCACGGCCTGAATTGAGGAGAAAGTTTTCCATCTCGCCAAAACTCACCATCACCATTCTGTGGTAGTCCGCACCCAGTGAAAGCGTTTTTGCCAACAAAAGTGGAGCAGACTGAGGAACCCAACTGCAACCAAATAGTAAAAGCACTAAGCACTTTATCCTCCGAGAGTGAAGAAGTAAGTGGTAGCATCCTTCCATTGTATTGTAATTCAGTCGGGCTTTGACTACATACTCCAGTAGTCATGTGACGGAAGGAAAGAAGGCGGCTGGTTGGAGATAGTAAATTGACTCGTGACATGACAGTTGTGCATAATTTAGTAGACTGGTGTTAACTCACATTAAATTACTCGAGTTTGACACTACCACTTCAGACTATGTGGACTTTTGCCTCGAATATTTCAACCCAAACCCAATCCTGCTCCAGTCTAGAACAGAACAGATGATGCTGATGGGTGGGTGGAGTGCGTGTAATCTGGATGCCTTCTATGTATGGAAGTAGAGAGATGTTGAATTCTTGATGGGATGCATCCCTTCCATTCTTTATGATTTGGCATATGTCGGACTTGGATTCCACATCTTTAGAGAATTTTGCTCAGATCGGATCAAAGGAAATCTCGCCATTCCCATCATTTCTCAGCCTTTTGGTTTTTAACTCTACTTGACTGAAGTACGCTGGTGGGGTACGTTTCCGACATTTTGCGTCAAATCTACCAATCTTTCTTACCTGATTGTGAAATGGGCATACGAAGGTAAAGACAATTGATCATCGTAATTCTCTCAGACAACGTCACTTGATATATCCACTCGAGTCAAATTTTGTGCTTCGGTAGAAGACATCTTTCCTTTGTTCTTGTCAGGAGAAGCACATCTGTCTCATTCGATTTTACCTTCAATTTGAAACATCCGAGTGAATTTCATATTTCATCATTTGAACTCTCCTAGGTTTGAACAACTCATAAATTGTAATATCAAGTAATATGATTGTGGTTCAATACTACGAGCTGTCGGCACGGATTGTACTATTAAGACCTTGTCACACTCGCTTATTCATTTACTATCAAAACCAGTTAACCAGCGTAACTTTGTATTGTCTCTTCGCTGGGATTTCATTCAATTATTTGTTCTCAAATTAAATAGTCAATATTGTTTGCCACATACCTTTACCTACTTGTATTGTAGTGGCAGTCAATAACCTCAGTTGCACATTGTGCCATGCTGTTGACGACCCTGCCGTATTTTGTCAAAATCGCTTATCTCCACGATCATCATGTTTTAATTGCCGTCAAATAAATTAAAACTTTTCTTCTAGTATGGTTTGAGAATACAGCGGCAGTTGGTTGGCCAGGGTGTGTGATATGTTAGAGTTTTTGTAATGACAGCAATAAAGCAGATTATTGGCGTCTTTTGATTACCAATGCACCGGACTCCCTTGTTTTACATAAGAAAATGAAAGCGAAACAAGTTTGGCATTAAATGTTGGGCAAGAAACTGATTCACATGTGTGTTGCTGTGCAGGCGTTCTCACACCCACCGGCTGTCATTTACTTTCTAGGCACCATCATCAGTGGCCGAATTGGTTATGCAACTCAACACTCAATCAACGCTGTTTCATATGTTAATTTCCTATCAAATGTTAATAAATTATTGAGAGCGAACCTGAAAAGATACTGAGTGAACACCCAGTTCAGGAAACCTTCTGAAGCAAACAATGATTAGTTGTTTTGTTTTCTGATTTTCATTTAATAATATCTCAACCGCATTTTAATTATTGACCACCAACTAACATAAAATGTAAATAGTGCAGAAGCATTGGTATCCAAATAGGGAAAGATGTTGAGTCGATTGATGGGAGGATTTTTTCAGCTTAACAGATGCCTTTATTCTCTCGATAACGAAAGTACTAATTTGTAAGGTATTA
>JAQIWQ010001473.1:0-10679 GCA_034695825.1 Folsomia inoculata
AAATGCAACCAAACTTGGCAAGAATAAACTTTTGCTTCATACATTCTGTACCATACATGCCATAGAGTAATTAAAGAACCTGAATTAAAGAACCTGAACCTGAATTAAATCCTGTGATTCGAAAAAAAAATATGCAAGGGGACCTCACGCTCCCTGGAAACATGATTTTTTGCAGTAATTGCATCAAAAACATAAGTTCACCATTTTTCACGGTGGAATTTGACCATTTTGTGTACTACTCTGGATTTTCGATGCCATCATGGGAAAGAAGTAATTTTTTGTGATTTCTGGTCTGATCCCACAGAATTTTCTAAAAAACCGAAAATAAGTCACCACTGTGTGCTCTATTACATACATTGAACAAAGAATGAAATGCGTCTGAAAATAGTTTTCAAGGAGCAAAATGGGCAGCTCCATTGGAAAAGTGAAAATCGGCTTCCTCCACGAGAGTTTGGCGTATTTATTTGGTGTCATCACTGCTGGGATTAAAAAAAATACAATCTTTAATGTCTGCGGTAGATGATATGTTGAACACATCGTTTCCACTACCAATACCTTCATTTGACGAGGTCATTACTTCAAATCAAGACACCATTGGTCTTTGCTCTGGGTAACGAGAACAATTTTTCCCATCGTTGTCCACGGATGTAAGCAGACATTGTAATGTAATTCTTGGGCAAGGTTGTCACTCATTAAAGCCTTGGCTTTAAAGGTTAAAGGCTTTAAAGGTTAAAGGTCAAGGTATAAGGCTTAAGTTGAGAAGAGCTGCTGAAGATATGTGGAGATTTTGGTTATTTTGAGCTATGCGAGTCGTATGATTCTTGGCATCAGATTTTCAAAATATTTTTTATTTACCTTTTTTTGTTTTTTACAATTTTTGTATTTTTGTATATTTTTTTCTTTTACAAAAGTTTTAGTTCACCGTCCATGAAATGGAGACGGATGAAAACAATTTCTTTATATATTTTTTCATGTAAATTACGACTACTTATCTAAGTAAAAAAAAGTAGCAGCATTAATTAATAAATCCCTCAGTATTCACTTGTGATCTGCTTAATTCCTGATGACATGAACCTGAACATGAGCTCACTCCCCTCGAGTCATGTAATGTCCATCAGTCATTAAGGTCAGGTCACAGCGCAAGGGAAAAAACCCTGTCAGAGTAACAGGGCACAAAAAACCTTGCACGAGAGACGAGTCATTTATATTTTTAACCAGTTTTGGCTTTTCACTGAATAATATAAATTGAATCAAACCAATCCCAAAGTTGGCCCACCCTGGTGCCTGCCTGGACTTTTTTTTACACATTTTTTATATTTCATGGAACGCGCATTTCATACTATATTGGTAGAGAATTGACAAAGCTTATTATTGGCAAGTTGATTGGTTAAATTTACGTTCGATTTCGATTGGGGTGAATTACTAATGTGGAATAATTTAAACGGTGGGGCATTACTGCTGCAGCCTCTTGTTTCTTTTGGATTGCTGAATTAGGTTTTGCATTATTTGTGGTTGTTGCTGCTGCTGTTGGAGGGGAGGAACGCGGGCATCTTGTTGCGACTGAAGATTATAAAAAGAATACGGTGGAACGGAAGAGCTATCGTTGCTGTAAAGATTTGGAGGGGGTGGACATGAACTAAGATTTGATGACATGGTCATTGATGACGGGGTGGGTCCTGAAGTTGTTACGACAGCACGTCTTGCAACATTTGCATAGCTTCGACCAACTCCTCCTCCATTTCCAGGTTCAAAATGCTCTTGTTGTCTGGAGTTTGAGATGTTATAATTATCGTTGGAGCTTAGCTGTGCTGTTAAAGAACCGTATGATGAAGAGGGTTGTGCTGAAGAGGAGGAACTCGGACTCCAAGTATTGTGAGAGAGTCCGTCATATGCTCGGGAGTGATCAGGGCCGGATGGACGCATGTAAGCTGAGGACAATAACGGTTCTTGCATCAGGGGTGAAGCATCAACTCTTCTATTTTGGCTTGGTTGGTGTTGGTGATGATCTGCAGGGGCGGATGATGATATACCATCAGAGAACCCCAAATTCGCCCATATACTATCAGCTGCTTCTGCAATTTGTACTTCACTCAATTGTTGGGCGATTGAGGCAATTCTAGAAGAGTTAAGATGAACCGCAGATAATGAAGTATCTGGGGCTGGTGCCCAAATATTTCGATTGACAGGAACAGCAGGTGCTTGTATTTCGTGACGTTCGTGAGTAACACCTCTACCACGTGCTAAATAAATTGCTTCTTGAACTTTCGTGAGCAGATTTTGAAGTTCCTCAGTAGGGCCGTTTGTCACAGTAAACCTCTCCAACATTTGTTGTAAATGTAGTAAATCGGAAAGTGGCAAATGAGCAATTCCTCCATCGTGAAAATTGAGCGAATTTGAAAGTGAAGATGAACCACTTGATGGTTGTTGTTGTGTTTCGGAGATCATGTGGTGCGGAGAGGTATTTTGGTAGAGGGGTGGTCCTGCCACATATTGTTCCTGTGTTAGCGACTGAGGGGGTTGAGGTTGACGATACGATTGGTTGTGTGGAAGATGTGGGGTGGAATTAGCTGCTGACGAGAAACGAATGTGCTCCTCATTGTATTGATGAGGTAAATTTTTAATTGGCCCACCCAGGGAAGATATTGGTTCAAATTGTTGTTGGTTGGAAACTGGAGGAAAATTCGGCCGAGGTGGAGGCAACATATTTTGAGGAAGGTGATGAGAATTCGGCATATGAGGCGAATGGCCAATATCTGCAGTTGGAAATCGCGGACCGCCACTTCTTGGAATAGACATTCTCAAGTGTGCGGGTGGGTGGGGAAGGACCATGGACCCTGATATATTTGATGGTATTATGTTTGGTGGTCCGGAAGGATATCCGCTCATTGGATGAGGATACATAACCTGGGCAAATAAAATTCAAAACTTACAAACATGATGAGTGCAATTTTTTTTAGCTACGATCAGAGACGTACATGGGGTCCACCAGGAGGAAAAATTGGTGGATAGCCAATATTATATGGAGTAGGTTGTAATGGTGGTGCACCATGTCCGTGCTGTTGACCCATAGCTGCTGGTGGAACATGGCCTTGTCCCCACATAACCGGAGGATTGTGACCTTGGGAGTAACCAGTATTCGTATTCCCTGGAGAAATGGGTCGGTGCTGCTGGGTGGATGCAACAAGATGTTGTTTCACTGAGTTAGAAGAAGTGAAATGGTTTGTGGCTGGTGCGGCTATGTTGTATGGTTGGATAGAAGCTGGTTGCGGGGTATATTTATCATTGGATGATGGTTGCGCCTGCGAGGCTTTGAAACTTGTTGCAACAGTTGAGTTATGTAAATAATCCGCGGGTCGAGTTTTTGGTTCGAAAACATCTGGGAACAAAAGCAGACAGCAAGAATGAGTTTAAAGTCAACACTTTAATATAACTGAGAAAGGAAAGAACTAACCTGCCAATGGATTTAAACCCCATGTGACGCGCATTTCGAGGCCAAGAATATTCTGTTCCAGCTGCGTGTACGATATACCATACAGGGATTTGTTTTTGTGGCATACGTTAATGAAATCCTTCCATAAATTCCTGCATAAATAATATAGCAGAATTACTTTTTGAAGTAGAAACAAATGCTGACATCCAAGTCCAAACCAACCTGCATTTTCCTTCAGAGCATAAAGAAACTGGATCACCAACAACAGCGACAAGACTTTGAGCTCGAGTCAGTGCAGTGTTAAATAGCTTCGGGTTTGAAAAGAAGCCCAAGTCCACTTCATTACCAATAGCTTCAGGTAAAACCTTAACCTACGTTATATTCCATATTTAGAATATTTTAAAACCACTACGTTTGTTGAGTACAACCTAAGCAGTTGTTTCAAAATAATTTTGTAACACTACGATATGATATTAATTATTACCATCCTAGTGTGTTACGTTATAAATTACAAATTATATAAATTTTTGGAAAATGTTTTCTTACCCATGGTCTAAAACTTCTGACCGTTGAAAGAAATACAGCTCGAAATTGTTTACCTAGTGTGAGAAATTGATCCAAGTTTGAAAGATAGTCAGGCAGGTGCAACACCGCAATACTTACCCTGAACATTCAAAACTCTTTCAACGGAAACGCTATAGAGTCCTTTCTTTCTTAATGCATGTCGTATACGGGCAACCTATTATACAACAAATATCATTTTATTGTTATTCTAGGTATAATTACTTGTGTCTACCTGATCAGAATACGGCGTCAAAACACCAATAGCACTTTCATGTCGATAACTCCCCCAAGTTTCTGGCCAAGGCGACATTAGAAACAATCATTTTTACTTTTTTTTAGCTGTTATCTATTATGAGGAATGTATGATGTTCTGGTGACGCTTGATAAGACAGAGACGGAGCATAGATGGGTTATGGCATTCCCGAGAATTAAAGGCATACATTGTACATATTCATGTTTAAATGTATTTATGATTAATTGATTGCAATAAATCCAAGTTCTTTGTAATTCACCCATTTCCAATTATTTTTTGATTACTCCAATTTCTGTCTTATCAAAATAACCAAACAGGAACCCTGCGTCTGTAATACCTGGCCAAGATGACACTAGCTTGGTAACTTTATCCACCACCTCAAACACCTGAATTTATCACATGTAACGCTGTCATCTGATTTTCTTACATCTGAAGATGAGTGCTCTACGTGCTCTACATACCTCAGCCATATTGTAGTACGATGTACTGTCTCTTTCTTGGACCTCTTCGCCACGAGCAGAAAAGAATGTAAGAGGATAGAATTTATCATGAACAGGTTGAACCATGCTGCATTGAAGTCGTTTGTTGTAAAACTCGTCCGAAACGTACTGCACCCAAAATGATCAACAATTATTGAACTGAGGGGGGGAATAAATAACCTCATACAGTCAACAATAATTACGTCGATAATAGATGAATGAGAACGGTAGTTTTCACACAACATAAGTTTGCATGGATGAGCATCGGGATAGTAATTGTGAAGACGTTCAAGCAGTGACGGGTGCAAGCTTTTTGCTTCTTCAGAGAATAGTTCCGGGCTCAGCTACAAAACAATATAATATTTGAAATGATGACCCCCGAAACCCCAAGCCTTGTAAAAAAGGAAAGTTTTGACCTGCATGTGATCCCCAGCCAATACTAATTTTGTATCTTCTCCTGCACACATTAGTGGCGTAATAGCTTCACTTTCCTAATTCACAAGAATTTGTTAATTTATAAAGTTATGTATCTTCCATCATTAAATGGAGTTCAACTATTTTAGTCTTACCATTGCTTGTGCGGCTTCATCCAACAAGATATGACTGAATGTGTCTATTAACAAATAGGATAGAAGCAGCCATTTTTTAAAAATTAATTCATGCAATTAGTTCGGACATGGTTGGTATATTAGACCATGGTTCGGATATCAAACTTTTTGATAAAGGTATACCTTTTGGAAGGTTCATCTGCATCAAAATGTCTGAAAGTAGTTGAAAATTCATGAGCAAGTTAAAAATGGTTCAATTTGGAATTGGAATGAATCATATAACTGTATAAAGAGAGAAAAGATGTTGGTGTTGTAGCAAATAAATACTTATAAATACGTACATGACGTGCTTAATGTTACCACAATGACTTTATGAGCCAAAATTTCTTCATAGGTTGGAGGTCGAAATCTCAAGTTTTCGATGAGGCAGTACTACACAAATTTGGTTTAGATCAATTATCATCAAAGGCAAATCCTCACATGAAATGTAATGGTTTCTTGTTACTTGTATAACGTCTGGATGAACAGAATTCAAATTTCTCAGATGATAATAGATACGCAAGGGTTTAGCTGCAGCTATAATTAAAACAATAAATATATTGGATAATCAGATGCGAGAGGGTGAAAGAATTAAAAAAAATAACAAAGAACTTACCAAATCCTTCTTGAACCCAAGGGTCAAGATATTCTTTGATGTACCTAATGGATTGGATATGTCAAAGTTTCAAAATGCACTTGATAAAGTTACATTCTAACTTACAAATCGGCTGCGCTGTTAGAATGAGTACACACCATAATTCGAATGTTTGGTTGCAATAAAAGCTTGTGAATACACTGTGCTAATGTAAACGTTTTTCCTGCCAACGTTAGTATAAACATTAGTGCGATGTTTACAAATCTCAATCTTCAACAAATGTAATTAATAATTAATACCGATTACCTGTTCCAAAGGGACCAATAATCAAAATTGGTGGAATTCGGGGCGCCTCAGAAGTAATCGCAATTAATGACTCTTTCTGCCTCGGGTTCAACTTAACTTTTGCATCTGGTTCGTCGCCCCATTGCCTGTATAAAAATGGTCCTATTATTTCTCCGACATCCCAAAACCAATAGACATCCTTAAACCATGATTCTTACTTTATTGGACTCCAGGGAATATGATGATTCATTGCAAAATCGGGGAACAGCATGTCCAAGTGAAAATCTTCCAGTTTGTCGATAACAGCCTTCATTTCCATGAATGCAGTTCTATCCAACTGAAATTGGATATCAAATTGTGCAACATCCTTATCTTTCAAGATCAACTCCCGCACGCATGTAGTGCCAACGTCGATGTAAATATTATTTTTGGTCTTGTCAGATATAGGACAAAGATAAACTCTAGGCCTTCCGCTTTCCGCTGTTTTTTTCACTTCCTCAGTTCTAGTCAGCAAGAGATAACTACAACTACGTAAAATCAAGCGTCCAACAGCAGTATCTTCCGATACATCGCTGTAAAAATGGAAATCATTGTGGTAAAAAATATTCGTAAGCACTACTACTACTAAATAAAGAAATAAATGTGGTGCGTACCGAAACAAAGTCATTCGACCATATAGTGATTTATCCACAGAGTACCGTGTCAAACCTTCGTTGAATCCAGAGGTCATCACATAGCTATCCATTAAATTTAAAGGCTAAAAACAATGCAAAACTAGAATGTTATAGCAGTCCAAAATAAAGTTGCCCTGTAGATGTGAAACTGCTTACCGCCGTTAAATTGTATTTTGCCAAAATTTCTTGTCTTGACCTTTCTTCTTGTGTCAAGAAATACCCTGTGAAATCAATAAACAGTTTAAAACAGAATTCATAAAATGACATACAATAAAAATCCTTCCGTTCATACTCATTATCTCTTTATACTGGTGTTTGTTAAGAGGTTCCGATAATGTTGATGGTAAACCTTCTGGTTTGATGCCATTAATTAAAGCAAACCCCAGTTTGTTGGCCGAAACCTTGTCTCCCGTAAAACCATCTACAATTTCTGCATTTCCAAAATTCCATGTCCCATGACCAACTTGAAAACTTGTAGGATCATCCATAACATCTGGACTTGGACAATTCGTTTCCACATCTCCACTGTTTTCAGTGTCATCATCTGGAGGAGGAACAACATCTACAGTCATTTTTCGGACAATCTTTACTTCATCGCCAACATCAAAAACGACACTTTGTCGGAATATCCCGTATATATTTGGTTTAAATTTGACGTCGATTTTGTAGGTGAAGCAATTCTTTTTTCCAGAAAGTGCTAAAGCAGTTGGACTTGACACTTCCACAATTTGGGTCTATGCATAAACCATAAATTAAACTATTTGTAATAATTTCAAACCATTTTCGTATCTTACTTCGACGTCTTTCGCGGAATCATTAATTAAATTTATTTTGTTAGTGGCTCCGTAAATAACTGCCAAGCTGATGAAAAAGTATTGTCGATGGAGATCGTCCAACAGACAGACATGCGTTAGAGGTTTCTTGGATTCTACTGCGAAAGTCCACTTGTACACTTTCATGTTTTCAGTGGTCGCAACTACAGCATCTAATGGCTTTGAACACCTAATAAAAAATTATGTCAGTTCAATTCAATTGTAGAAAATGGATCATTGAAAGTTACCTAATTTTCATGTACTCTGGGACGGTTTCCGTTAAAACCGTACACAAATCACTGGCTTCTTCTACACGTTCTAAAATCCTCCTAATGTATCTTTCACCACTGTCCAATTTAATGGTGTCTAAAAGCATTGAAACAGTCCTAAAATTCCAAATATTAAAGGTTAAAATACCTAATCCGCAACCCGTTTTCACACGAACTACATGCAAATAATTATGTCGTACTTTAGAGTGCTCCGATTTTTCCATTCCTCCAATTCATCGTTCCCGTGCGCATCAGGACATTTTGCACCCAGCGAACAGTGACCAAATCGAAATGGCAGACACAGTGTAAGTGAAGTCTTGCCAGGTGGCAGAGGTCGATATCTAGTGTTTAAACAGTAAACCAGCATTAATATGCGTACATTACTACAGTTCCCAAAATTATTAAAAGTAAGTCAGGTGGGTCAATCTTGCCTCCATCGTGGATCTTGAAGTTTTCGAGCTAATAACCAGTCATAACTTAAACCCAACTGATCTTCAACATTCGAAAATGCATCTGAAGCTTCTATTCCATTTTTCACAGCATTAATAAGGGCTTCTAATTTTGTTCGGCACTCCATCATATCCAGATCCTGCGGAGTACATTACCAATATTATGATGATGGAGATAGACAACGATGGTAATTAAGTCAAGACTTCTTACGCTCGGGGAACATGTCCTCCACAATTTGAGGATTTCCGTTACTTGTTCCAGCTAAAAGTAAATCCACAACTGTTTAATTTGATTCATCGGAAACGTATTGTGCTAATGTTTTTGTTTACCCTGCAAGTTTTGCACAAAGCTACTAATAGACATTTATAGGCCAAAGAATAGTCAGTTCTTTTATCCAAAATCCGTCTAGCATCGTTCAGCACTTCGTCGAAATGATGGAGCTTCATATGAATCAAGCATCTCTTTTCCAGAAGACTCACTTCATCCTGGAAAATTCGTATTCGTTACTCAGAAATTAAATGAAATTGACAACTTCATACCGCAGGGGAAATCCCATTGACATTTTCCATATTTGTATTCCCCTGATTACAACGGTCACCGTTTCCATTTTGATCGTTCTGTTGTCCTCCACCATCGCTTTCAGGAAGATTATTGTTGTCCAAACATAAATTGAGAAAGTGGAGGGCACGGTGAAGCTCCCCAGAGGATAGTAGACGGATAGCTTCCGTTGCATATCGTGTATAGATACTGGTGGCATCAAGGGATGGTGAAGGAGCTGGATGTGTGTCCATTTGCAGTTTCATCAGACCAAACCGGCCCAGCAGTGTAGATTTTAATGAGATCACAGAGGGGAGGATGAGGTCCTTGTACACTAGAAAATAAGTTCAATTAACACTCCAGTCAGACAAGCTTTATTTTATTTATTCAGACATACTTTATTTGACGACATAACGAAACTATCGTCCACAGGACATACATTTTAAAATAGGAGTCATATCACTCTTTACCTACAATTTCATGCTACACTATAATTGCAATTATTTAGATTTATTCCAATAGAAAAATAGAAAATGCAAGTTTTAAAAGGCTTAACCCATGGGTATCAAATAAGCATTGTACTAAGGTACTCAGTACACATGCAGATCTACTAAATTGATCCATGCTAAAAATAAAAGTGGTTATTTATTGCCCATAATTATTATTCTTAAGATCAAAGTAGCTCACTTCACTGACGATGGGTGTGGTAATTGCTTCCACATTTTACTCAAATAAAGCCTACTCTGCACTCAACATTTTTCTAGAACAGATCCCCCCAAACCACCCTCTCCAACGCAAACAGAAATGTTGACAAAATACAAACATTTAGCCTAATTGAAAAGTATTTAAGCCAATCCTGAAGTGCAATGAATGATATTAATAAAACTTACGTATTCCGACTGATAACAGGAACAGGCTGCTTTGAGGTCGATTAACGAGGACAATGAACCACTGCTACTTTTATTTTTGATAGAATAATTTCTCTGTTTGTTTTTATTTGTTTTTTATTTATTTTTTTTATATTTTTCACTTTTGTATTTTTTTTTAGTTTTGTCTACTTACTGCATCCATATTTTTGAGTGAGAACTACAGATCCAGCAGGTAGGTTATTTATTCAACTAAAATACGACCTACTACAAATACGTACAACTATGATGAGTGAGTACTTAAGGTTGACGTGACGTAGCCAAAAATTGCAACCCCTTCGCTTAACGTGACTAAAACGATAAGGATAATCCTTATTACGGATTTAATCTGTCCCTTTCACTCTTATTTCCAAGTTTTTCAATTTTTCAAGTTTTTAAAAAACGTTATAGCCCTTCCATAATATATTTCGTGTTTTTTATCTTTAAAAATCAGTCAATTTATTAACTTATCAGTTTATTAACTAATACTAAACCCAACAAGAGGTACGTGTACTAAAAAGACCAAATATTTAAAATAGAGGAAAGGCTAGGGAAAAATTACCGTCAAACAAAAAAGGTCGATATAATCAAGATAATATTTTACGAGAATGGCAATGAAATGTCTTGAAATTTTTATAATTTTTGAAAGACTAATCTATCTAAAGACTTAAATATAACATTCCCAACTCCCTGTCTGCTGCCAGCCTTGCCTTGCGCTTGGCCTCTTTTCCTTGATGGCGATGCGATGGTATAAAATCAAATATTTTAACCGATTTCGGGTTCAAGTTGAGCCACGAATCCGAGCAGCTTAGTTTGGCAGTACCGCTCATCAAACTATA
>JAQIWQ010001474.1:0-10677 GCA_034695825.1 Folsomia inoculata
CTGTATTCGACACGATTCTAAGAGTTTCAAAAGAGAGAAGTTCGGATTCGGATGCTCAAAAGAAGGTAATTTCGATTTCGATTATCTTTGAATTAAGTTGAAATAAATCTTATTTATTACCGCCCAATCTCCCACAGATTTTGATGTCCATGATATACCCGTCGGGTTCCTTGCCTGACGACTCTCCATTGCATGTCATTTGTTGTAATGACACTTGCAGTTTCACGTGGACTGGTGCTGAACATATAAACCAAGATATCTTTGAGTGCCGAACTTGTGGTTTGGTTGGATCCCTTTGCTGTTGCACTGAATGCGCTCGAGTTTGTCATAAAGGGCACGACTGTAAATTGAAGCGCACTTCGCCAACAGGTAATAATTTGAATTTGAAAATTGAAAGGATTTTGTGAGAAGAAGCTTCTCATTTCGTACCATTTTTTTGCGTTCACCATTTTGAAACCAAAATACATATTTTTATTAAATCTAATTTGAAAGAGTCGGCACTTTTTAATTTAATGTGTATCACAGTGAACTACTCTACAAACAAATAATATTTTGCAGCACTAAGCCATTTGTATCTTTGTGCATAACGACATTATATTTTTTATTCAAGCTTATTGCGATTGTTGGGAAAAGTGTAAGTGTAAGACACTTGTTATGGGGAATCAGCAAGCAAGACACGACTTATTATGCAAGCTAGTTAGTGATACGGATTTGGTGACTGTCAATAATTCAAAGTAAGTATTTAATCATGAGGACATTATCAATTTTGTTACATTTTAATTATATAAGTTTATAATGAACATTGATTTGAAATTCGTTCACAGGGGCGAAAACATTTTGTTAAATCTTGTGCAAACTGCTGGAAGGCAGACGACGGAACAGAAACAATATCGGAGTAGTAGTAGAAGTCGTGGAACTACTTCAGCAAGGAAGCCCGCTGATGTTGGTATGTGGAATGTTTTCACGCATTTAAATATTTTAATGTATTTAAATCCCAGATTCTCGATTGTTTGCAGATGCGGATATGCCTGAACACGACTTGCAACCTCCAAGATTCAGTAGAACAGCCCTAGAGCAGCTGCTAGACGATTGGGCTGGTGTGAAAGCTATGATAATGTCTGGAACATGTGATGCTAACGTTGATGAAAGTGGTACAGCCCTATTGGACAAGTTTATTTATCGATTGCTTTCAAAATGTTCTCCTGAGGTAAGGCATGCAGGGTAAAAGAAGGTATTCAATACAAAAGTTGCAATGTTACTGTTACTGTAATAGATGACGGATACTCTCGTAACGACATTAATACGTGAGCTACAGTCCAAAGTTGCAGGGCGACTGAAAGAAGCGGATCTAGTTGTGCGGTAAGAAGAGTTCAATAAATAAATTGAATAAAACTTGAAATTTAATGTACCAATTTAGGCGTTTCATTCGATCGGTGGCAAGGGTATATGTGATTATTAGTGTTGAAGCAGCACCATCTTTTAAGAAAGGGTATGGATCGCTTGCGTTTTATTGGCATTACGGTTGCATTTAAAATTTAATTTCAATGTTGTATTATGTTTGCAGAGTAATCCCTAACCAAATTGAATACTGTCGTCGAATATTCCAAGCTCTTATTACTTTTTCTATTCAAGAATTGTGTGAAATGGGTAAGGCGTAAAAATATAATAACACTAGTATATCATCATCAAAGTGTTAGTGTTACATTATTTTTAATGATGTTTAATTTTCCAGCGAATTCACAAATTGCTCCTGTTCAATTGGGAGTTGCTAGACCCACTGCTTCGTTTCCACTAATTCCTACGACGAGTGAGACCGTAGCGGTTAGTTCCTTGAGTAAAATATTGATAAACTAATGTTTCAATGCTAATTACGATACTGATATGCATCAGGGAAGCGAAGAACTTTTCAACGTTGATCCATTGCAATCTCACGCTGGTCATGGTGGAAGTGATAATGAACGATTGACTACTTCAGAAGTATCTCGCATCGTCATTCAAAGATTAGAAGATGATCCCAATTCTTCCAGAACGATTTCCGATTCGCGTATTCGTGTAAGAGGTTTTGCACCATCTCATGATGAAGTAGGGGAAACTGAAGGGGATCAAGATGGTGAAGAGGGAATGGACGATGGAGAGCAACCTGACCATGAGGGCGATGGTGCTGATGTTGATGAACAAGTTCAAGGAGGTGGCCCTGGGGCTGAGCCGATGGTTATTGGAGATGGCGGGGAACAGGAATCTGATATGGAGGTCAGGATTTTTGGTTGTTTGTTTTCTTTGTTTGTACTAAGTTTAGTACAGAAACACTCGAATTTATACGTAATGTTTTCAGCTGGACCTTCTTGCTGAATCCGAAAGTGATTCTGACGGTAAATGTCTTTTTTCTGTTATTTGTTGGTTGGATTAAGTATGGCGCCGGTAGAGGCTGATGCATGAAGAGTCTTTACACTCATGATCAAATCATAAGACTCTCGTCTCGAGGCGAAAAGAACGACCCGTCCCGTCGAATTGACTACCTCATTCAGCTCCTACAGTTCTAACCTTAATGAATGATTTGTAATGTATGTATATCCACAGATAATCAGAGCAATCTCAATGACACGGCTAGCTCAGGGGCGCAACGAAGTATTCAAACACATGCAACTGCTGGATCAGACGCTGCTGGAGGTGTAGCAAATTTGGCCCTGTTTTCTGACGATGACTCTGATGAATCAACTCAACAGGTATGCATTATTTTATTTTTATTTGAATTCTGATTCTAATATAAGTACGACTGAAATACTAAAGTACATTGTCTTGTATAAATTGTAGGAAGATGAAGACGAGGAAGAAGAAGATTCTGATGGAAACGAAAGCGATGAGCGAGACGTTGCTGTTACTGGAAGTAGTGTCGCTGGCGCAGCACCATCTAACCCTGGGGGAGGCGCTGGAAACACTGCGACCCCAGCTTCCGGTACGGCGGCTGCAAATACATCAGTCACCGTTGATGATTTCAGTATAAACGAAGAACAAATATTTGAACGAAGAAGTGGATCTACAGTTGCAAGAGGAAACCTTGCACCCTCGTCTATGCAGTGGGCTATCAGGACTCGAGAGCCTCCTACCATTCGCTCAAGTACCACTTCAGGTTTAGTATTCATTGATCATGCATCGGGAACAATGCGGAGATCTGCAAACACTGCCGTTGCAGCTGCTGCTGCGGCCGCTGCAGCAAGTGCTCCAGGAGGTAGGATATAATAATGCATCTAATAATATACAAGTCAAAGCTGCGAGTAACCTGAAATTTATTTTTCCGGACACCAGAACCTGTGACAATGGCCACTACTGCTTCGTGTTTGGCTCGAGCGTTTGGAATTATTATGAGGTGAGTTAATCCTCATGATATATTGTGGAATCGATGTACTGATCGGAAGAAAATTATGATGATTGGTGATTTTAGGGAAATTGGTGATTTGCTCAAGTATATTCAAGACTATCCTAGTACAGTACCCCGTCTTCCTAGAAAGCTGGAAGTAACACAAGAAGATGTGAAAGGTAAGATAAATAAATTATAAATTATTATACCCGTACCAGTCATTAATTTAAAGTCTTCTCTTTTTGCAGACCTCCAGGATTACCTGGACAGAAGATTGCTCAATGTTTGGGAATGGTTGTTGAGAGTAATGGATTCGACAGAGTCACAGGTAATTAAATAAAAATTGAAAATGCTGGAACAACCAAAGCATAAATATGTAGTCCATTTACAGAAAACAGGATGGCACTATATCGTTTTATTCATATATTATCCTATTTTTATCCTCACAACAGCTAAGGTTTGGGGGCTCATTGACTTCATCGTCGGATCATGTGCGACCGAAACCGGTCTCCGCATTGGCTGCTGCTGGGCGTTTGGAATCTCGTGCAGGGAGGGATAGGGATAATGAAATTGCTGCTAGGTAAGGGCTGTATACTTTTGTCTGATGTTAAATGAAATTGAACATTATATTATATTATACAACCAATTTGTTTTATTTTATCTAGACGAGAGTTTCTATCGTACTCCTTGTCGCTTATGCGTGCTCATAATGCTGAGCATCTAGACAGCCTACCTGTGATTGATGTTTCTTCGTTTAAACATGTGGCTTACGTCTTCGACTCGTTGATATATTTCTTACGAAGGTATGTATGGCGTGCGGCTAATGTTAGGTCTTTCTTTTCTATGCATTAGTCTAAACTCGAGCTCTCCACTCAACGACCATTTCCTTCATTACATATTCTATTTTCTCTTACGAAGTGCAAATGATGCCAATGCCCCGCCTACGGCAGTAAGCAAAGATGATGAGTTTGACAATCTGATCGTGCATGATCCTGACGAGCCAGATGATATGAGCTTTAATACCTCCCAAAGCAGTCTAAGCAATGTTGAGATCGGAGATTTTGACGATGAAGCGTCGCAAAACAGTACTACCGGAAAACCTTCTGGAAATGGTAAAAATATTTGACCGTTAAGTCAATTCTAAACAGTTCATTGAAACGATAGACGCTTTTAAAACAACACTTGTACATCATGTTAGGCGGTCTCCCTCCCACCACTGGAAGGCGTCATAAGTTTTTTCAAAGGTCGGATTCTACCTTGTGTCTTGGGTGCCCTCCCCCGGACCCTTTCCAGGTCAGATTTGTTGTTCAAAAGGTGTTACTTGCTCTAACCTAAACCATAACCATAAAATGTTTTGGATTCCAGGGTTCTGTGGGCGAGAGTTTGCCCCTAGCGGAAAAACCTCATTTACTACAACCCAATGTTAGAAAGGATGAACTTTTTGGAATTCCGAAATCAGCTGAAAATTCTAGTTTAATGGAAATTAAAGCAAGTCAACTCGGCTTAACGTCTCGAAATCCTGGTTGGTTCTTGCTGCATATTCGTTGGCTTGTTTGCGTGCGCTAACATTGTACACACTTTGAATTTCAGGACCACCCAGTTATGCTCCTCTGCTTGCCAGAAGACCTCGGACAACTACTGAACCGTTAGTTAAAATTGAAGAAATGGAAATCGATCAAAAACTTAATAGTAGTCAATTAAAAGACTGTGACTTGAAACTTACTACTGCTACTGATGCCTCTGTCGAAAAGTCTGAAGAAATTAAAATCTCTGTGTTGGATACAGCACTGACTCCACCAGTAACAGTTTTAACAAAGCCTCCTCCGTTGGTTAAAATTACTCCACCTGAAAGCTCTTCTAGTTCAACATCCTCAACTGCTACCGTCTTATCTATACCCAAATGGGGGTCACCTCAATGTGCTCGAGATTCATCAGAATCACGTAGTTCAGACACGTCAACGCAAAGGGTGAGTTTCAAAATAAGTCAAAGTCCACCCTAATATGTAATAACGCACATCTTATTTTTAGGGTCCCTTTTATCCAACCGATATAAGGATACAAAGTGAACCACAAGATTTAAGTATATCGAGTCGATCGGACGGCTCAGATTCGGATGCCATTGTTAGTCCTAATACGCAAAGAGCCCCAATTATTGTATCGGCAAAGCGTCTATCTCCAACCCCGTCAACATTATTCAGCACTTCTGCTGCTGGTGGAACATCTAGAAATGTTACGACTGATTCCTCCAGTGACGGAAGACCCTTGGTTAAAAGTGTTATTGTATGCCATCGTCAATCTACTCCAGGAAATGTAAGAAATTGTGGAATTTCTCAAATGGATTATTATTTTATATTTTTATATTTTGTCCACAGGAATCATCCAGCGCAACCCCTGAGATTGTTGTTGTTCCAATTGACGCGGATTTGACGTTGGGAGAAAAACCAACCTTGAAACTACCAACATTGACTCCTGTGTCCAATAAAACTGTAGAATCTACCCCACCAACAGGTCATCAACAGTTAATACTCTTCAATCCGTCCATGATTTCGGACGACGTTCTACTTGGAAGATGGAGATTAACACTTGAATTATTTGGAAGAGTATTTGTCGACGATGTTGGACTTGAACCCAGTTCTGTGATTTCGGAACTGGGTGGCTTCCCTGTTAAAGGTATGTTAAACGAAGAATTTTACCCATGACATACAAAACTGAAAGCCCATACCAAAATTATACATCATGAAATTCTGACTTCCGGAGAGTGCCCAAGGGGCCGTTCAATTAAATCTCCAAAAATTCCAACCAATGAACGAATAAATTAATAAATTAATTAACAATATAGAAAGCCGATTTAGAAGAGAAATGGAGAAGATAAGGAACGCGCAACAACGGGACTTGACGCTCTCTAAATTAGATCGGGATCGTAATCAGTTACTCGTACAAACTTTCAAAGGTGAGCTTCATTGTTCTACTGAATGAATAATTTATAAATAAAAACGAAAATCATATACAAGTTCATTCTCATTATCTCATTAGTTATTTTTATAACCAAATTTATTTATTTTTCATTAAGAGCTCAACAATCACTATAATTCCGCACATCGCCGAGCCACGCCTCCACATCCACCGTTAGCTGTTAGCCGAGTAAAGGTAGATGATAATTATAAATCAATTAAAAATTATACAGTCTGCAAATATTTTGCCATTTGCTAAACATACGTATGTTGTTCAATTGCAGGTGACTTTTAAGGTAAGGTTAATAATCTTTATTAGATAATCACCTAACAAATCAAATTAGTCTGTCTTTTGTTAACGTGTAAAATTTATTTTCTAAGGACGAACCTGGTGAAGGATCTGGAGTGGCTAGAAGTTTTTATACAGCAATTGCGGAGGTAGAACAGCATCTTAAGTCTCATGTTGGGCAATTTATATGGACTGTACTGAAGTCTATTTTGTCTTGCTGTGTATAGGCCATTCTGTTAGACGAACGTCTACCAAGCTTGGAAGGCTGCTTGATTGGAAGTAAATATAGTTCTCAATTCAATGTCTTACAACGATTGAGACTTCGAGATGACTATCTTCGTAGAGGTCAACAAGTACGAATTGTAAAGGTTTGAATTTACAACAAGAACATATGTGGAAAGGATTTCAACACTGAACTTTAATATTGAACTATGTTAGAGAGGAGCACCAAGAGTCCGCGAAGTAAGAAGAAATTTATCCTTTGATGCCCGGCCTTTCCATCCTTCTTCATCTAGTGGAGAGGGTACATCCAACCCAGCTTCTTTAAACGATCACTTGTCCAATCATCAGCAGCAAATTGGGGAAAGACTTTATGTTAAGGTATGTTGTTTGTAAAATCTTTAGAAATTTTTTCGACAATCGTTGAATAGTATATTAACAATTGGAACGCCTTCCAAAGATCCACGCTATTCGGTCAAACTTAGCACCAAAAATTACGGGAATGTTACTGGAACTGCCGCCACCTCAACTTCTCATCTTATTGGCTTCCGAAGACACGTTGAAGCAACGGTCAGTAGTTTATTTGCAGAATCATTGAGCAGAACATTCAATAGTTGACATTGCGTTTGTTGTTCAGTGTTGATGAAGCTGTAGACATTATTCTATCTCATTCACGGGAAATTTCTGGGGAAGCACTTTTGGATTTGGACGTGTTTAATTTTTCTAAAAACTCAACTGGAGCTGCACCTGTACCGAAAAAGACTGCTACAGAAGGGGAAGAAACTTATGACGACGACAATAGTCCCTTGTTTTATCAACCTGGAAAACGAGGTTTCTTTGCTCCACGACTTGGCAAACCAACTCCAGAACGGCTCAATGCTTTCCGAAATGTTGGTCGGTATGTTTGCGTAGTTTAATTTCACAAATAAAATATTAGGAAATAGTTTTGATTTTCATTGAATTGATCGGATGCGATCTTAGAATGAAATATTAGGAATTATCTTGCATCTCTAATTTGATGCTTTATGTTTTATAGAATTCTTGGCCTTTGCCTTCTTCAAAACGAGGTAATCTACACGTTATCGGTATCTAATCTGTGCGTATGATGTACTAACCGAACTGAATATTGTTTTTTAGCTGTGCCCCTTGTTCCTCAATCGGCATGTTCTGAAATTCATTTTAGGAAGACCTATAAAGTTTCACGTAAGTGTCAGTATTAATTTATTTCAGCAGTTCATCACTCAAATTTTCCATTTTCTTGCTGACTTGATATGTATGTTATTCTCACTTGACACAATAATCAGGAATGAATGCTTTTTGTTTTATGTTATGTTTTCCCCGCACCTGGACTCACTTTCCGCTACATCATGTCCCACAATCGATAAGGATATGGCGTTCTTCGACTCTGTAATGTACGAAAGTTTTAGGCAGCTTATATTAGATGCTGAAAATAAGGATGGCGATCGGATTTTTTCAGCAATGGAATTGACATTTAGGTATGAAATTTCAGGGATGTTGTATAATTTTTGTGACGTTCTCATTTTTTTGCTTTTCATTAGTTTGGACTTGTGTACCGAAGAAGGTGGTCGTAACGTTGAATTGGTCCCTGGTGGTCGCAATATTGAAGTTACTGAGTATAATGTGTATGATTATGTTCGAAAATATGCAGAATATCGAATGGTGCGATCGCAATTTAAAGCAATGGAAGAAATGAGAAATGGTGTTCTCGATGTTCTACCGCCTTCCGGATTAGATGGTATGTTACGGTTTCAAATTTACAGGAATCGTACCATACGAAAGGATAAATTCTTAAACTTTGTGCTTTTTTATACAATAGGTCTTACCGCTGAGGACCTAAGGCTATTACTGAATGGAGTAGGCGATATAAACGTCTCCACTTTGATATCTTACACATCTTTCAACGTAATGAACACTTAATTTTATTCCATTCAATTTTCAACAAAAAATGCTACGTACTCTCTCTAACTATCATTATTCTTTCGGACCTCCTTGAGTGTCCAAATGATTTGTATTCCCCCAGAAATCTTCTTTTCTTCCGTTTTCGTTATGTCACGTGTTGTACTGCGATGCTGGTGATCATACTAATAATAATCTGTCTTGACTTCCAGGACGAAAGTGGAGAGCCAAGTGATAAACTTACTCGATTCAAAAAATGGCTTTGGTCCATTGTAGAGAAAATGAGCAATTTAGAGCGACAAGAACTAGTGTACTTTTGGACAGGATCTCCAGCTCTTCCAGGTAAGTAGAAAGAGGATTTTAAAAATTAGTTTATGTAATTCTGTAGTTTATGCCTCTTTCATTTGTACTTATTACTTGTAGCATCCGAAGATGGTTTCCAACCTATGCCGACAGTTACAGTAAGAAATTACACCCATACATATATGAATTGATGGGGACATATTTACTTAATCATGCCAAATAATTTGAATTTGCAGATTCGTCCTGCTGATGATAATCATCTTCCTACAGCGAACACGTGCATCTCTCGCCTATATATCCCCCTGTACTCATCCCGGTATATTCTTCGAAGCAAACTGTTAATGGCAATTAAAACCAAGAACTTTGGTTTTGTTTAATATCTCCTGCTGTTTAAAAGAGTTGTACTGTTAAAGCAAGCTAAATATTGAGGGGTTTTATGTAACTAAATTTCTACTCAATCTTTAACTCTTGTTTGTATAACCTTAATTTTTTGAGATCAAACAATTAAATTATCAGTCTTACATAGTTTACTTGTATACTTACAAAGAGTCACATATTATGTTATACATGTATGTATTATGAACAAGCTCTGGTACTGCAAACTACATTATTGTATATTTATGAAAATATGCTTGCAACAATGCGAATTGCTATTTAAAGCATCAATATTTATAGATCATTTAACTATTGTACAGATTTAGTGAAGTATATCGAGTTTTCTTACATATTTGTGGTGCAAACGCCACTACTGATGTATTGAATGAATTGTTACAATTGTTGACTGAGACACGAATTATAAAATTAAAGTGATTTTATTCCTTCAAAAATCAAAATTATTTCATAAGTATGAATTATAGTATAGACCATTTCATTTGTCACTTGTTAAACTGTCGTTCACTACATAGGCAGTGTTTTCACCCTATGCTTGTAGTTTATCTGTGGAATAATACCCTCTTAAAATTAAAATCGATATCAATGGGTTTTCTTGGGAAGGGAGGTGAAATCAATGATGGTCGATAAAATTCCAGTAATATCCAGTTCGTTTGTTTTAAATATTAAAATTACAAGAATTGGATTTCTGAGACAGATAGAGTCATATAACATACTTGGCGTCCATGCATGATTTATCCGTATTCCAATTTCCAATTTCTATGAAAAACTGTAGAATAAATTCACCCTAATTGCGATACTCGTCCCTGTGTAATGACCGGTGCTCATCCAATGAAAGACTTTCCACCACAGAGTGGTCAATCCCACCCACCTCTCTCCTGGAAAGCGTCTAGGATATTCTGATCCATGAAATTGTACTGTTGCATGACTAATATGCGTATAGCCTTGTGTGCGACAACTTATCAAGTAAGTCGCACAATTATCAGATTTATTTCTCAGTCATCATATCTTGATCGGTGGGTCATTTATTTGTTTCCCATTCACATTTCTCTGATTTCTCCCAAAATCATGCATTTGGGTTTGGAACTATCACGCTCGGAGTTGTAGAAATGAAATGGAAATGGAAATGACCTACAACTGAAGTATAATTATAGTTTATATAATTTTCAAACTGTCTTCAATGGGCTTTGAGGTTCAATTTGCTAATGACTATGATTATCTGAGAGATAACGTGTTTGCCAATTGATATTGAT
>JAQIWQ010001475.1:0-10676 GCA_034695825.1 Folsomia inoculata
CCCCCATTCGGCAGTCGGTCAACTTTTTGTCCTTTGAGAATTCTGGCAGCTGTAACGGTAGCGGCAGACATTCCATCGCCGAGAAACATGATGGCATTTTTAGCTTGGCCCTCTACGGTTAAGAGTTTGGTGCGTTTGTTTGTCAAAGTGTCTTGCGCAGATTTTCTCCAGAATGCAGTGTCTATATAGTAGTCAAGTTGGAAATTGTGTCAGGGTAGGAAGGAGGGTGTGGTGGACAGTAAAAATGCATGTACATACAAACCTTCATTAATTGCCTGCTTTGTTTGAATGGGGTTAAACTTTCGGTGAGGATGCATTCGGTATTCCATTTCTGTTCAGGAGGAGGAATCAAGAAATGTTTTGAGACTAATTTTGTATCTTTTTTTTATCCTACTTCTAAACTCACCCTCCAATGACACTGCT
The DNA here is from genome assembly GCA_034695825.1 of Folsomia inoculata. Lineage (NCBI taxonomy): Eukaryota > Metazoa > Arthropoda > Collembola > Entomobryomorpha > Isotomidae > Folsomia > Folsomia inoculata. The sequence goes on from JAQIWQ010001475.1 coordinate 424, forward strand.
TGAGCCAAGTAGAGAAGAAGGGTAAAAAATATCACTGAAATTGGTATATTCTTCATTTTGGTAAAATGTTTTAAACGAATCTGGTTACAAATTGCTGTATGTTATGCACTCAAAGTTATCCCACTTTTGATGGATCGCTTCTGAATATTTTATCATAAAGTGGTTGTTTATATATGTATAACCTAAAGAGCTTATCTGAACATGAATGATTGTGCAATTAATTATCATGATAAGCGACGAATGTCAATGTAAGTAATTCCCAACTAATATTGCTCTTGTAGATTCAATCCGTTTGTTGTTTATCTAAATAATAAATCCCACTAGCCAGTGATGCATGTATGTATTGTCTTTACATCATTTATGCTAAATTTTCATGTTCCAGTTGCTGCAGTGGAGGTATTAAAAAATTAAGGGGACTTTACTTGTCAGCAGACCAGATTACGTGACAGTTGGGCTGTCGAAATGGATGGTTGCATTACGTAATCATAATTGATTTGATAAATTATGTATGATTTACATGCAAATGCCACTCATGTTCCTGTAACCGGCACATGTTCCATTGCTACATAATTACATGTATTGAATCATTATGGTATTGTGGGTAGAAAAGTCCAGGGCAATCATGGGACTCGGAATGATTCAATTCGCATCTGTAATTTCATAATATCTCGTCATTTGTGAGTTATCAATAACATGCCGGGTGTATTTTAATACACGGATTTTTATGTACTGCAAATTGACTTGATGTATGTAAAATCTAATTGTTACTGAAGGAAATGGAAAGTAGTGGGACCTGTAATTGGGATCCGAATAAAGGTTAATTGGATAAATCTTGATAATTTCAATGTCTTCACTTTTGCATCTTGTTTTATTCTTACAATGTCAGAAATCTGGTTAATGTACACAGCTTGACCGATTAAAGACTACGCTATTGCATGTATAAATATAAACACAATTCGTTGCGAAATATTGTTTGCACACTTTTGCATTTTGTATCTCTCTCATGCTAATGTAGTTATCAGTGATAACTTAGCACCCTTGAAGGTGGGATAAGCATTCAAAGTGTTGTCAAGATGGGCATTATTGCATATCTATATGGGTCTGATCCAGATCAATTTGGGTCCATTTGGGTCGGCTTTGACGTCAGTAATCATAGATATATTATCGTGAGGTGACTGATTATGATAAAAATGTGCTATTCTAATTTAAGCATTAGGGTCTGATGGTCAGTTTTGATGTTGTTTATGTTCATCATATGGTGGAGGCAAGGGTTGAGTCATGGATGGTGGGGGGGGGACGACTGATTGATTAAATCTTTGACAATAACGACAAATTTTTTGATCAAAATGTGACACAGTGTACTTGATTACCTAGGATTTGATGGTGGCCGGCTTTGGTCAGGGGTCTTCTTAAGCCGTTGAAGGTAAGTTTATATTAATCAAAATGGTTTTCTTGTCAAAATGTGTTATAATTTGTACTTTAGCAGATATTAATTAACTGTTATAAATGCTTAATAATTTATATTTAAAGGACTTAAATGTCCTTGGTGACATTGTGAGGTGACTTGAAATGCTTCTGTTGTTTGACTCTGTCTGAGAAATTGAGAGCTTCTTTAATGACATTGACTTGGATAAATAAATCTTTATGTGGTCATGTTCATTGTGCTGCAGTTTTGGAATTGCGCCTTTTGTACTAAAGACGTTCGTGCGTTGTAATAATGTTCATCATTGGAATGCTTTCAGAGGATGCCCCCACTCCCAGCGTTCCAGTAGTCCAGTAATATACATAAGCAACGTGATAAGGGTTGATACAAGCTTTTCCGTTGTCATGGTTCCTTTAGAATGATCATTTAAAAGGAGTGGGAGTGGGACGTAAACAAGGTGGAGCAGAATTCCAGCTTGAAGGAAACAACGTGTATTTTACGCGGGTGTGACTTTGTTAGACTTATTGGGGTCCCAAAAATAGTACAGACATTGCAATTTGTTTCAATTGTCCAATTTAGTTGGGGTTTCAAGTGTAGAGTAAAAATTAAAGACAACGTTTTCCTCGATATGCCTGATTCACACTAAAGGTTCGGATACTTTAATGCCAAGGAAATCTAATGACAGGGATTAAGTAGACGAATTTACCTTCTTTAATTCTTGAAAGATTTAATCATTAAAGCAAGGACATATTTCTACCCTGGATAGCTTAGTGTATGGACTCTGCTAACTTCGGTTTAGATTTGCGTTGAATATATTAGCGCACAAATGTAATGACTATAATGACGACGATTCCGAAAGGGAATTGATTTGGGTGGATTGCTGTTTATTTATTTACATTAATACTTCCTAAGTCCATGAGCTGAACCATGTTTACTTTAATTAGATTTTTGGCATACCATAGAAATGGTGAAACTATTAATTATTGTGGAACATAATATCCAATGTTAGAACAAAATTCCTCTCAAAATTCACGATATTACCAAATTACAGAAAGTTCTCAAACATTTCAAAATACTTTTAATTACGGCTATCACGATAGATTTTTCAGGAGGTACTTAATAGGCCGTGTAGTCGGCTAGTAAAGTACTATTATTGGGGCGAGTAAACACTTACATGAGGAGAATTAAATTAACGGTTTGAATGGTGCAAAAATGTTGCACGACAAGTGGAGTTGATCGATCCACAAAACTACTTCCGAACCACACCCTCAATGGCATCATCGACCTCAGAGCCTTCCTTTCCGCCTTCCCTTTCTTCTTTTCCCGCATTTTCATCAACCAATCGCTGCTTTGGCTGAATACTTGCTTCGCTGACCAGAAGAAAAACACGTTGAAAATGATCATATCAATGAAAAGCATGGCAACAAAAAGGAACGGAACAGGGTCCAGAGTATCCTTGAGTTTGATGACTGCAACGCCTGTGAGAATCTGAACACTGGGAAAGCAAACTGCAATTGTTGGAAAAATTCTGCCTCGAATACACGAATTTAAAAGTTTCTCTAGAATTTGGAGTTGACGATATTCCACCTCGGTATTTCCTCCCCATTCCTGTGTGGAGTTTAGGATAATGCCGGACGTTTCCCACAAACGCAGCGTCCCCGCAACCATCCCATATAGAATGTAATGGCAGGAACCAACTGTGATAATTTGCATGGCAGCAACATCAAGGGCAAGGATTGAAGCCCTGATCAGCAGCCAACTTGTTGAACAGTGAAGTGGTTCCAAACAAGATAGTAGTAAGACGGATCCCATAAATGGTTGTTGACACGGGTTGGAGAATGCAAGAAATCCTACCGCTGTGGGGGCGACGACATAGGCGCAATGAACTAATGTGAAGACCAGGTGCATCATTATCTTTTGAGCTGTATGTGACCATGATGAAGACTGCGTTGAAGGATCTGTACGTAGATGGAATTATTTTCTAGTTCTCGAATTCATATTTTAGAATTTAATTTAATTTAATTGTTATCCTTACGTGGATTGTCTTTTGTGATACTGTTCAGCAATGCAATGTTTTCAGTAGATGCGTCCCATTCCCAGCGGACAAAAAGTCCAGAAACATATCCAATGGTGAAGAGGGTTGCCAGTAGCTTTTCCGCTGTGGTTCCCTTAGAATGGTCATTTAGAAGGAGTGGGAGTGCGACGTAGAGCAGATGGAGCAGAATTCCGAATTGAAATAAACGCGTATTTTGTGCAGGGATCACCCTGTTGGACTTGGTGTCCCAAGAATAGTACAGACATTTCAATTTATTTCCAAACAGTAAATGGAGTTTCAAATGCGGAGTAAAAATTGAAGACAACATTTTCCTCGAACTGCCTGATTCAGACTGCGGATATTTTAATGCGAAAGGAATCTAATGACTACGATTATTAGTAGATTGGTTTGGGCGAATTTACCTTGTTTAATTTTTGGACGTATTAATCATTAAAGCGAGGAGACATTTGCACACTATATAGCTCAGGCAACATTACGTAGACTGCTTAGTTGCCTTTGTGTAGATTTGTATTGAATAAGCATACAAATGTAGTGACAAGGATTCTGAAAGGAAATTAATTACTGTTTATTTATTTACATTAATACTTCCTAAGTCCATGAGCTCCATAATGTTTATTTCAATTAAACTTTTGGCATAACACCATATAGAAATGGCGAAACTATTCATTATTGTGGAACATGGTATCCAGTGTGCCGTGCAAAATTTGAAATATCCCTACCAGTGAATCATTCACATGACCGTGGTCAATTTATGTGCATGAATTGTACCCAAATAAATCCAAAAGTAAATCCAGAAACCCTCTGTAACTTTGTAAAGCAGCCCTTGCTACATAAAGTTACAGACGGAGTTTGGCTATATCTGTAATAATGACAGCTAAGGACCTTTTGGAAATTTGGAACACAAAATGGCCTATTCCACAGCATTGGGTACCAAGCCGTCTCTCCACCGCATGTGTAATACAAGAAATGACAGAGTCACACTTTCTAAACACGTACTAATGTAGTACGTGGAATTTATATTCCATTTTAACTGCCGATATATGGTTTCCGGTTTTGGTATTTAAGCAATGCCATATATGAGCAAAACATGTTTATTAAATTCATTACTGGTTATGGTTAAATTATTCATAATTACATGCCCTGAAATTCCTTGAGAATACGTAAATTTGAATGCATAATACATGAAAAGTGTTGGAATTGAATGTTATTTAATTTATCTTATATTTGTGATTATCAAAAAACAATTAGGCGAACATTCTAATACAAATTTAGTTGTCAAAAATTCCGTCAAAGGGAATCTAGTGTAGAGTTCGCTTTCTAATTTTGTATAGCAATATTTAATGGTGTGACATTTATTTAAAAAGTGAATTATTTACACTAGTGTACAGTACAGTACAGTTCAGTAACTAGCTTGAAATCTATAGCCATTATTTCCAAATGTCTGTTCGTTCTAACGTATGTTGTCGAACCATCGTGCACTTGTATAATCTAATTAAGTCTTACCTATAAATGTGATTTAAACCATAATTTCTGCACCTTCTACCACCCCTTGCATAATTCATCCTCACTAATTTATATTAGGAATTGGAAAGCTCAAATAAAGCAATCAAACAGAAATGTCATGAACGACAGATTAATATTCAAGTTATTCACTTCTTTAAGCAATTCGATTGACTTGAACTAATCATTTCGTACAACTGGGCATTCAATTTGTTCAGCCAAGAAATAAAGGACATTTAGTGCAGTATGAATCAGACCTCCTTAGAAAATGTTGTCTTCAATTTTGGTTCCCCACTTCAAACTCCACTTTTTTATGGAGACCGACTGCAATGTCTTTTATATGTTATTTATTTTCTTTATCTTCTTTATTTATTAGCGATGAGCTTTCCTTTCGAAGCGTCGAAAATGTGCTCTCCTGATTTAAACAAGTTTTTATGCTTAAATCGAGAACTAAAAAGCTGTTAATCCCATGCTGAGACGGGTCGATACGGCGTGTTCATTTCAAAATAAATTTCGCGACTCCTGAAAATAAATTCACTGCTACCGACATAATTTGCTGATCCACAGTTTATGCACGTTATCAAGCTCTTTCACTATGATGACTGATGGTAGGTATATGCTAAATAATTAATACAGTACAAACACAGCTCATGTACTGAAGAGGCAATAAATAATTCAACATGTAAATTGACGTCAATCAATTTCCTCTTATGAGGCAGGATGGTTATCATTGCATTTAGTTGGCGTGAAAAAGTTTGTTAGACACCTTACTAGGAAAATGCTGTCCTCAATTTTTATTCCGCACTTGAAACTCCAGTTGCGTTTTGGGAACAAATTTCAATGTCTTTACTACACTTGGGACCCCAAGTCAAACAAAGTCATCCCTGCACAGAAAATTCGTTTGGTTCAACTTGGACTTGTGTTCCACCTTTCTTATGTCATGCTCTCACTGTTTCTAAATGATTATTCAAAAGAAAGCATAACGGTGAAGCTCATAGCAACCATATTCACCGTTAGTTATGTCGCTGGAGTTGTGCTCTGCTGGGAGTGGGGTGCATCTACTGAAAACATGGCATTAATGAACTTTATTACACAAGGCAATCAAGGTAACAAATGTATAGGTGAAATAAAATGCTAAAAGCATAAATCCAACTAATTACCAGGTTCAACGGAAAAGTCTTCACCATGGTCCAGTACAGCTCGGAAAATAATGATTCATCTTGTCTTTACTATAATCCATTGCTTATATGTCATATCACCCATGGCAGTGGGTTTTCTGATATTTACCAACCCGTGTCAACCACCATTTCTGGGATCAGTATTGCTATCTTGGACGCAAAAGGCGGTGTCCAAGATAGCATGGGACAAATGGGGACACATGGAACCCCTCGCCCTCCTCAGTTCAAGACTCGCTGGTTTTCTCATCAAGATTGCAATCTTGGCTTTTGACGTCGGATTCATGCTAGGTCTCCTAATTTCTAGCTGCCACTACTTTGCATACATTATGTTTGTGGGGATTCTGTTGCTGTGGGAAAAATTAGCACAGGTCCTCAGCTTCAAAAGGTGGAGAAAGAACATCTTGATGGAATATCGTCAACTCCAAGTACTGGAGAAACTGGTCAACGCCTGCATTCGAAGCAGAATATTCCCAACATTGGCAACTACATTTCCGAGTATTCAAATTTTGGCAGGTGTTGCGGTTGTCAAACTCAGGAATACACTGGAGACGGCTCTCCTTTTGTTTCTTGTCGTGATTTTGTGTGATATGATTATTTTCAATATGGTGAACTTGTCGGGAGCGAAGCAGGTATTTCATCAGAGCAGTGATTGGTTGATAAAGATGAAAGGAAGGAAGGGGAAGGAGGAGAGGAAGGTCTTGAAGTCAATGATGCCGTTGAGGGTGTGGTTCGCAGATAATTTTGTAGATCGAACCACTCCACTCGTCGTACAGCATTTCTGCACAGTTCAAACGGTTAATTTGATTCTCCTCATGTAAACCTTTGCTCTGAGAGTATTTTCGAGTCATAAATAACAACTTTACTCTTCTTATTTGGGTATTAAAAATTAATCGCGAAAGTAGATAACTACATAATTAACAGTACGGTAGAAAATTCCTTCCTTTATGTTTAATAATCCAACATTTAGCATTTCTTCCTTGCAAGAATTTAGCAAACTCTTTTAGAATTTCGGCACCAAATTATGACAAAATGTTTGATTTAAACATTCCAAAGATTTCAGCATTACTAATAATTGGTCACAGGTGTGACAAATCATCTGACAGTACCCCAAATTGTTTAGGTTGAAAATAATAAACCAAAAACTCATTACTGTCATAAGGAATGAATAATTTCAGTATATCGATTATAACTTATGATATGCCATAGCGTTGATAGTCAAATAGTTAATGATTTAAAGATGCAAGGTTAACAGTTTAATATTTATCCACATATCAAATCAACTAATTAATAGTAATACAAAAATTCTGCCGTGCATGTCCATTAATTCAATATTTAGCATTTGCTCCTTTCAAGATTCAAACAAGCCCTTTTTTAATTTCGCCAGTAAATTCTCCCAAAACATTAGCTTTAAACGTTGCAAGCATTTCAGCATTAAATGTTTAGAATATTTTCCCTTCACTTGTTCCAACGTTTAAGGAATTACAATTCTGCAAAAAGGTTTATTTAATCTTGCATTCACGATGGTATTGAAATAATTAATGATGTGCCCGAAAGAACATTTCCTTGTTCAAACAACAACGATAACCTACAAGTCATTTCGTTGGCTTTGCCTCTTTGATGGAATGATTTTGCAAGCAATAATTTATTGTTGGCAAATACGTAAATTATTAAATCGCGAAAGCTTCTTATTAATATATGAAAAAAGTACGAAATTAAAATAAATTGAAAAATTCGAGTCCGGGTTGAATTTGGAAAATATGTCTGTTCATTTCCTAAGGAGTGTTTTATAACTTAGTTACTTAAATACATTGAATATTACTGACATTTGCTTATCCACAGTTTATGTACGTCAACATGCTCCTTGTCTATCAAGGCTAATGCTTGCTTTCCCATATCTCTAGGGGTTAAATAATTAATCCCACATAAACATTGCTCGTGTACTGAAAAAGCAAATAAAGCAAACTAACTGAATATGTAAATATAGCTAATCAGGATCGATGTCATTTAATTGGCGTGAAAATATTTGATCCATAATGTAAGAGAGACATTGCTATAGGAAAATGATGTCTTCAATTTTAATTCCGCACTTGAAACTCCACCTGCTTCTTGGAGATAGATTGCGCTGTCTTTACTATACGTGGGACCCAAAGTCAGGCAAATTCGTCCCTGCGAAGAAAATACGACAAATTCAAATTGGGCACCTGGCCCATCTTTGTTATATCGTAGTCCCACTTTTCCTAAATGATCATTCTAAGGGAACCACAACGGAAAAGTTCATAGAAACCTTCTTCACCTTTAGTTATGTTACGGCTGGACTTCTGCATGGCTTGGAGTGGGAGGCATCTACTGAAAACATTGCATTACCAAACGTTATTACACAGGGCAACCAAGGTGAATAAACAGGTACACGAATATAAAAAATTATTTACGATTTCATGATGCTATGTTGATCCTCCTATCCCTGCGAGCAGATAATATAGAGTGGAATACTAAAGTCAAGCATTTGTTAAAAAAATTTGTCCAACGTTGCATGCAAATTTATGACAATGAGTTCTTAGTGTTCAATGTCCGCGGTTTACTACATATTAATGAGAACGCATTGTTGTTTGGCCAACTGGACAATGCGAGCACTTTTCCTTTTGAAAGTTACATGCAGAAAATTAAACGCCTGCTAGGTTCACATAATTTTTATTTAGAGCAAGTGTTCAAACGGATACTCAAAATGGAGTCGGTTGAGTAGGACATTGTTTTACAGTATCAGACTATTAACAGTGTTCAGTTTTCACCTAAGTCGTATTGTAGGAAAGGTGATAATACGCTAAAATCTGGAAAAATTGTACTTTTATCAAATTATGAGAATAAAGATTCTAAGGTAGAATATACTTGTCAGTCAGTAGTGCATCTTTGTCCTGTTGAGAATTACCTTATGGATAGCAGTAGTTTAAACATATATTTCTCAAGTGGGTAAGTTATAAAAGTGTACTAGAATCAGATGGCTTTTTGTTTAAGTGTATTAGGTTACCATGTATTAATGACTTTCTGTTAATTCCATTAATACATTCAATAAAATTGTAATTGAATGTATAAATGTGTACGAATCAATCATTCCTTTCATAGTCAAAATCGAATCATAATTAGGTCGTACAAGTGAATCTGAAGAGAATCGGAATCAAATATAATATTTAAATAATTCTTATTATGCTGTAATTCTGTGATATTTCAGCCTTCAAGGATGTATGTATTAAGCAAAGTGCAAAATTAAGGTTAATACACGTGTACGTAAATACCTCGTCCAGAAACAGTATTTCAACACAATTATTGAGGAAAATTTTTGCAGTCCAGTTTGAGATCTGGGTTATTGATAAACAATAAATTTTTCTGTCAATTCAGCAAAAGCCTTTTACTTCTCTGATGCAATGCCGATATGTACATTGTAAATTGTTCAAATGTCTACGTTATTTCAAACACACTGTATTTACTGCCCACATTTCGATAGATTTTGCTCGTCGATAGCGAAATGACAAGGCATCCTACTTTAAGACAGTACAATTAGCAACCAAATTATATGAACGACAAGAACAAAGTTTTATCGGACGATATTCAACTTTTAAACAAGAAATGCTAAGGGGAGGATATAGTTTTCAATACAGTTGTCATAACTCGACACTCCAACTTTGGATTTTGCATATTCATTTTATCTCCTGCAAAATGTACATTTTAACAACACTGATTTTCATCAGCCTTGTGGCCTCAGGTTACAGTTACCAGTTATCGGGACGCGAGTCAAAATTTTCTGCAGAAATTGATCTGTTACGGGCCATTTTCAAACACGTTGGTTTTCCAAAAGTGATAGCTACCATGACGCGATCCCCACGGAATGTAGATTTTTCCGAACTCTCTCAGTTTGGACAAAATGAACTTATCCCATTTAAACAATTTCAACTGAATATCAATAAAAGTATACAGACGTCCGACATCACCTTCTCCTTCTCAAAATTCCATTCTGCTATAATTAACCATTACATTATTGTTCCAGTTTCAATATTCAATTTCATCCGCCCTTCAGCATTGTCAGCCATTTTATTTGATTCGGTCG
>JAQIWQ010001476.1:0-10676 GCA_034695825.1 Folsomia inoculata
GTGAGTAGTGAAAAGGTTGACTCTGACAAATGTATTCGCTCCTCTACTAGTGTTGCCAAAGGGTTGGATACCATACAAATGAAGGGAAATGTACCACTATCTCTCACCATCGGATGAGAGTTGTCTGCCCATTTCTTCCCACAGAGAAAGAGAGATGTTGGATACAAAATACCCTAAAAATCAACACCACCACTATTACTACCACCATGGGGCTAGCTATTACATTCGACATTGACTATCGGCAATATGCAGATGAGTAGATGTAAAGAACATATAAACCGGGTTGGATATTGGATTTGGCTTAGATAGTAAAGTATGAGTTTGGTTTAGTTTCGTACAGTTTAGTGGTGGGTGGTATGGTTGTTGAAAAGGATTTTAGCTTTGCAATATTACGATATGTATCGTATCCATTTCTCCCTGCCCTGCAATGCTGGCTCGGAGCTAAAACCAAGCAAGCGATGGAAAACTTTTGTAACCCAGCTCTCTCGGTTTTGTTAGATTCCGGGAAACTCTACTAGAAAGTATGGAGGAAATTAGTAATAAATCTATCTCCATTCATTCATCCAATCCCGTCTCATTTCATTATTTCATCCCATGCCTTGATTTCTATCTATCTCTCCCGAGTAAAATACGGTATCATCAGTATCACTATCTATCAGCTTGCATTTCGTTGGCATCCATTCCATTCCGCGACGGTTGGTTGCTTTGGTTGGTTGGTCCGTCTGTGGGGTTAGGGTTTTGTACAACCGCTGATATCAAAACCAAAATCAACTAAAACTACAGCCTCGTATCGTATGTACTACATACTTCGACTAAAGGCAAAGAGATACATTAAATAACCAAGTGAGTGAGTGAAACATTGTTCGCTCGCAACTTTCCCATTCCACAAACCAACCAAACCGAATAACGAAATTTATCCCATTTTCAATCGTATCCTATCGGTCCATCCATCTAATCACCACACGACCACAATCCACTCATTCACTGATTTCCACTAACTATCAACCCACCGAAGAGGAAACAGTGAATATCTTTTGTACTGCGATAGTAGGAAAGCAACCAAGACAAGGCGAACTCTGACTTTGGGATAGATGGTCGGAATTAGGGATGGAACAAAACAAATGAGCTCATGAGATAAATGACATCCTTCGGTTTCTTGAATTGGCTTTAACCAAATTAAATGAAATTAAGTAAAACCACCAACCAACCACTTTTTCTCCTGGCGGGTTGCCCATAAAGAAAACCAAAAGGAAATTAATGTGACGTAAAATCAGAACAAATTTGACCATACACAACTCAAATACGCTACGTTTCTGAGATTCTCTCACAACTTGAACATCACTGAATTACAATAAAACCAAACTCACTCACCAGCAGGAGTTGGCTCTAATTGCATGAATGACATAATGTAAGTAAACTCTCTTTCCGAGGCAAGGAATTTATTCCAAATTAAAAGTGTACATAGTTCTGATATAAAACACAGATAGAAATGGATGATTCCGTAATAATCACAACCAAATACGTAAGATGAGACTATGAAAATATTCTGTGCTGTATCTACTACTAGCATCTTACCACCTACGAGCAGTGCCAATTGCGGTGTCCTTTAATATTTAACCAACTCATGTCCCCATTCTAAATTGTGTTGACATTTGGAAACAATTACAGGATTTTATTCTGATGCACATTTTTCCTTTTGAAATCAAGTTTGTAGTAAAGGAACACTAATTGTCCGTTTGGGCTTTACATTACAACAATTATGAGAACTATCTCAGCAGGTTTTCTTTTATGCTATGGGATGCAGAGCAATTAGTATGCAACCAGTCAGTATTTCTCAAATTGAAAACTACATTCTGTTGTATTATGTCCTTGTTTCATGAAGGGAATTATAGAACCCCCAGAAACCTAATTGCACACTTAAAAAATACGGGGACTATAATTTCTTGGTCATGGAAGGATGATGGGAATAACAAATTGCAGTCTTGCACACTTCAATTATTTGAAAGTGTGCTGAAAATGATATTTTTGATTTTATCCTCGCCCTGTGGCAACTAAAAGTAAACAAGTGGTGTTTCAAAAAGATAAGAACTAATGTAAAGTGGATACAGACAAAGAGAATATATAACGTGTGGAATATAGTAATTGCTTAGACAGATGCCCAACGGATTCTCGGACGCTGTGTGATAATGTTTCATAGAAGAATATGGGGCTTAGAGTGGATTTTATACAATGAGCAAAGGTTCCAAGAAGTGGTTAATGCCTGATAACAATTTTAACAAGAAGTAAAAACTGGACAAAGTAATGCAACAATGATTCGGCTAACAATAAGTTAAACCTTTGGTCCAGTTCAGTCAGTTTTTAATTTGATTCGTGTTTCCTTCCTACACAATTACAGATTAAGCCTACTAACTAAAGCAATTTCAGAAAGAAAAAACGATTTCCTTGATATCAACGTAATAATAGAGTTGAATAAGGAGTAACTGGCTATCCTGAATTGAATTAGGGTGTGCGACCTGAATTCAATTTACAATTTTGGCCTTGTTTTTATCCCCCGGATAGGGATTCATTAGAGGCTGCTGTTGTTTGGCTTGGCTTGGCCTACTATTTGACCACTTAACTTGCAACAAACTAAAAAGCTCAACTGGATAATACATCTAATTTGTACCTTTGTTAGGTTTACTAGACAAATGGTGTCATTTACTGGAGACCAACTGCCTTTAATTTACATCCATCACACATACACATGATGATAATACCTTGAAGCAGTAAAGTGAATTAAATTCACCGTCCGTCAAGATGAAAACTGGACATTCATATCATACATGTACATATTTTGGTTTTATTGTAGAGCAAGAATAATGCAGTCCCTCCAGCGTTTGTATTTTTTCTTGCCCCATTTTATTTTACAAATCATCTTGAAATTTATTTGTCATCTGGTGAATGCAAATTGTATGGGTTTTAAAAAGAGAAATGCAAAATGAATAACTTTCAATTTTCTCATTATTCCATTCAGTCAGGTGTTTGGTAACTGGTTCACCATTTACTCTTGACATAATTCAATTAACTCGACATGATTTCATTTCATTTGTGTTATCATCCATCCTTTCTGGCAACTACAACTCAAGAATTTGAAACATTCAAACCCATCCAATTATTTTCCGTGACAGTTAGTTGACGTAGATCAGAGTCCGTGAGGTTGTTTGAGCTAGAAGCTAATGGTTTCCGACAAAAGCCATTGTTATAAAAAGTAACCACAAAACTCGGGTAAAAATCAAGGAATGCGCTACATTCTATCTACGCTATTAAAGTATTTAAAGCAACAATTTGATCATTTAGTGGCCAACTTACATTTATTTCTCTACAACAACATATAAATGCAGATTGGACATTAAGTACAAGCTTATAAATTCGTTTGTAACTGTTTCATCTAGTACTATTTATCCAACAAGTATTCGAGCCAGCCCCTGGAGCGAAATCAGCTTGTCACAGACAACAAGAAGAGACAAGGCTTATATTCAGACAGAGCCTTCAAAAGCTGAGCAGAAGCGTCGGAATCTTTTTTACCTTTGATTCGAGAATGAGAATTCATGCATATATAAAGACTTTTTGTTAGTATGAACTTCTTCCCAAGAAACAAAACCATCGATCCATCAATCTAAAATCCAGACTGCTTGAACTTTGAATCTACAATCAGAAACGTGCAGCTAAACGAGACTGGGCGAATTCTTCATACGCCGACAACGTGATTCACAATGTTGCCTTGAGAAAAGTCACCTTAACCACAACAAAACAGGATGCAATAAGTACATAAGAGAAATATGAGGAATATGTACATGTAACGTGCCACCCTGCCTGCAGAAACTCCCAGTAATATCAATATCCTACTGTCGGGTTAATAATGTTATATTAGGAGAACAAAATCCTCAACAGGAAGCTTATCATCGTGACAGCCTTGTCTTTGGCTCACAGCAGAGCAACATTAAGTACTGACACAAACGCAACCAAATGAGAAACAACAAGTTAAACCTCCACATTAAAAAAATGCTTCATGAATTTAAAAATCAGATATCAAATTTTTATTGAAAAACTTTCACGAAAGAAAGATAAGAGAGAGGAGGGAGTGTAGGAGTGGTGGTGGTGGTCAGTCAGCCTACGCAATTCATGTGAGAAGGAAGTAATGGATAAGATGCAAAAAGCGATTTTTAAAATTTATAAACAGTCGTGATATCGGCGATTGAATTAGATCCACCTCCAACTGCAGTAAAGGTAATAGAGGAGGTGTTGGTGCAATGTGTGTTCTGCAATGAACTAAAAATTTCATAATGTGCAGGACTATGTATCAGGCACCACGTTCAGTCTCACCAACAAGTTTTAGTAACATTTACATTGTACATACAAAAAAAATTCAAAGTTGCCTTCAAGCCTGGAGGTCACATATGTATCGCCATCATTAACCATGCAAACAACAACTAGACGTGTCGAAAAATACTTGGTTGTGAGCACCTATGATTTCGAAATTCCAAATTTAAATGTATGGATTCATAGCCAGATTAAAAGATGACCAAATATGCTAATTTTACTCCACTAATAGCAGTACATCCACATGGAGGAATAATTGGGAAGGCAGGATTCAAGTGTGTGACTGATGGTGATCGTGTTATTGGACACATTCCTCAAATTTTTCAATTTCAATGCGCCCACGACGTCGTAAACTAGTCGGCTGATGAGTTACATTAAACCTCTAATTACAAGGAAAATCATTAATTTCATGTCAGTCAGTCACTCTCATCTTGCACGTTCAGGCTCATGAAGTGAGTGAGTGGGGTTAATGTTTCCTATCAAACTCTGTGCCGTAATTATATCATAAGAATGAATATAAAGCCAAGAACACTTTCAAACTTTTAAAGGAAACTGCCAGCAGCAAAATTGCAAAGTAAAAAATATCCTTTGCATTTCAAGATATGCTTAATAAACTGCTAACTTAGCTTGATGTGTGACGTTTAACATGTATGCTATGCATTTTTTAAAGTGCCAGGAACTGCACTTGATTTGCACAAAGTATTTACAATTTACGCTTTATGAATGGAATAGAAAAAGTAAACGCTCATTTTCAGGCACTGGGCAGTAGTGGCCAGCCAGCCCAGTAAATAGGTGAATTGTATAAGCATATATAGAGACGGATTGACTTGGTTGGTGTTGGGCAGCTGCAACATTATTCGTGATGATTTACTGCCCAATGAACCTGAGGTTAAAACACTTACACCTCGCGTCTTGCTCTGCACTGGAAATCTCGGTGGTCAAGCACATAAAATAAAATCTCACGAAATTCGGATATTACTTACACTAAATCTCTGATCTTAAAACGCCTTTTTGAGTACATAGAAGAAAGGAAAACTATTTTTTGCTCGGACTTTAAGCCTTCCCCGCTGGCCATCCAGCAACAAGCTGGCTAAATACTTTCAAAACTCGAAAATCTTTGTTATAGTAAATACAACAATGTTTCTTTTCCACAAAATGTTTAATAATTTTACACTTTGGGATTTTGATTTAAAATTTTCAACACTTGGTTTGCAATATACCTAAACCTTTTAACTCCCTTAAAAATCCATTATGTATGGTACTGACTTTTGTTTAGCATAATGAATTGAGGTATGCAATTTTCAACTTGATTAACGCCACCACCGGAAGTTTATTTCTTAAAAGCCAAATTAAGTGCGTGGTGAGTTGAGTGAGGGGGTGCAACATATTTAAAAGTCATACACAAGAAACTTGAATTCAAGTCCTTGACTAGTAGATTAGATTCGACAGGTCACACACAATGAGTTTCGTGCAGCACCACCAACCAACAACATAGCAGTTCGGACGGAATAAAAGAAACAAAAAAGAATCATAATGGAGTAGGTTGCTGCAAGTCCGTCTCCGATTGGGAAATAGATGGAGATTGATTAGTTTCGCTTTCTTTCCTACTTCATATTACTCCCTTCTTACTTATCCGTCACTCAGTCAAGTTTTATTTCAACAGAAGGAACATTCATCTACTTTCCGACAAAACTTTTAAACAAGTGCCTGGATAGCTCCTTCTCAGAAGCAGTTGCTGCATGGTCACTCCTTGCAAAGGTTCAAATTTAACTTAACTTGACATATCTCCAACCTCAAGCAAGCCAAAGTATTTTTCATCTGACTCACGTCGACATGTCTGACTAGTCGGTCGGCTTGCTGGAGCAAGAAGAAAGGGAATGAAACAATCTCTATTGGTCATTTTATTTATTTCACTATTTCTATATACCCGCATCATGTGTGATCATGATCATATTATGCAACACTTTTATATATCATCAGACAGGGATGTAAAAGAAAGTTTTTTAATAAACTTCCAATGAAGCATTATGTTTGGTAAAACTCTGTCAGATAAATAGAATACAGCGTCTTTGGTCTTTTACCTTTGCCCATACATAATCTCTCTGTTTTTGATGTGAACGATGATGCACTTGCACATTCGAACTTGGTTTCATTCAACTTCAACACCCTCGCTCGCAGTGGATCAAAACCTTATATACTTTGATAATATTGAGAGTTAAGTTCATATATGAGAATGTCAAACAAGAATTTTGAATTATAATGCTATGCTATTGAATTGAAGACATAATACGGTGATGTGATGGATGGGGAGATGGATGGACTGTGAAGACAAGATGAAGTTCCCCATTGACTTTGGAATCAAGCACAAGAAGCACCACGACAACATATTTTAAAACATTTCCCTTTGATCTTCACTTAATCCTTTTTATTACATGAAACAGCTCGGGTCTAGTAACCTGCACAAAATGAGATTTATATAAGTTTCCCATCCAACATTCCCAAGTGGCTCCCAGGTATTATACTTATAAACAGAGAGGGGCGAATACTTATCGAGTTGGCTTTAACAATCAAGGCTTAAATTTAAAATTCCATCTCATCTTCCCTCATTATGTCATTTTCTTAAAATCAAAGTGCAGTCTCACAAATTACAAATAAATTGCAGACATTACAAGAGCAATTTTCGGCCATTCCATTCCTATTTCTGGTTCAATTTAAAAGCAACAACTATATAATCTATGCAGTTGTGTCAATTCATAAACCACATTCGTGTGTTGTATTTCAAACAAACCTTAAATAATTCTATTGCATTAATATTCACGTGCTTATATAATCTCTTTCAAGTGTTGTCCAGCACATAATAACCGTAGATGATGAATCAAAATGTGCACTTGAATTGCCGGATTAAGAAAATAGAATTGGATTAAACCTCATTTATTCAATTCTCTCATAGGTCTCTCGAACAACAATTGTTATTCATTTTCAATAAGTTAAAGCTAAGAAATAATAAATCCCACTGCTTCATGCATTTACCAGATATGAAACAGTAATTAATCTTTCCAGTCCTTTCCCTACTTAAATTTAGACGTTGGATTGGATAGTATGAATACAATATGTCATTTTATAATAGCTCCCTGTCCAGCACTTGGTAATATTTCATTCACCGCACAAGATTAAAACTACGTGCACCAAGTAAGCCTCACCAATATATGCAAATCCCTATTTTGGTGAAAGGTGGTGGTGGTGGTGGTAGTTCTACTACACCAGCCCAGTGCAGTGTTTCTAATTTCTAAGACAAAAGCAAAGCCACGAAGGATTATGTACACCACCAACAACAGGGCAATCAACATCAGTATCAAAATCAGGTAACTTTAGCCAAACTGGGATTAGTTGAGATTTTCATTCTGCAATATCAAAACCTTCTCAGACAACAACGGTGTCGCAACGCGATGTTAGAACCACTACCACTCAGCTATGCTATAGGCCATCCATTTATACGTCGCCTAGTTAGCTATGAAGAGTGATGGTAGATTTTTAGAGCATCAATTTATTCCATATTTTATACAAATCATCCATTTCTTTTCTCAGTTTGCTAAATGATAAATTTTTCAAACTTCAAACTCTAAACAGAAGGGGACATTTATTTGCTCCTTTACCAAGTAGCAACAAACAAACAAAAGGACGAAAGCAGACCTATGAAATAATTCAGGTGCGGAAATGAGATTTTACTCTACCTGCTATCCCAAGTGAAACAAGAGGATACGGACTAAAACATGCAAATTCAATCTCATGGTGAGATAGCAAAACAACTACGACTATGCTAACGTATATAATAGACCTTGCAATACCTGCAGTCAATGTTGTATTCATACTTAGGAGGGCATAACTTGATACAGTTGTTTTTATATTCTAAATTTCTCTAAATTGCAGAGAAGCAGAACAACAGAAATATATCTTGACATTATACTACCAACATTTATTTTGTGGCTTTGGGTTGAGAATATGCTGCCGGCCAGCACGAACAAAGTAAGTAGTAGTGGCCTTGCTTTGCTGTAGCTGTGGTGGTCTCATACAGATGAAATTGTTCAACTAAAACTAAATGGATCCCTATGATCCAACTCAACATTATTAAAAGCAACTTACAACTCAACTTTACCAAGTGGAATTTGGTTTGGTTTAGTATTTAAGCAGGGGGGAACGACTTTACACGACCTATGCAATGATATACTGCTTCCAATTTTATTTGCAGTCCTTTACTTATTGTTCTCTCCAACTCTTGGGTAATTTGGATGAGTTGGAACCTCATTAGAATACACTTTGCAAACTTGAGCTTTACCACACTAATTCATAGAGAGTCAGGCAAAGGAAGGCGACTGATAAGCTTACGTACAGTCGGAGTGAATCACTAAATTCCAGACCAAGTAAGTCGGAGCGCAAACCATACCAATTTATAAACTTTGTGTTCCGCAGCAACAAAGTCACTAGTTCGTAAATTTAACCCAAAACCAAAACTTGAATTTATGTTGGTTACAGCCTAAAGAGTTATGTCCAATTGATAACTTTGAAGACATGACTGTTTTTCCACCAATGCAATGCAAATGACTTGATTTTATGCTTTCTCCATAAAATCTTTGTAAACCTTCCTCATTTCTGCTGGGTGGGACTTGCATTAAGCTAAACATGACAAACTTACCTTTTTAATGACTCCTTGGCTTGTTCCTACGAAAGCGACCGTGTGCTGTTCCGTGGTTGCGAGAGCAATCGATGAAAGCAGAATGTCCGGAAACCGGATTGCTGCAGACTGAACTATTGGAATTGCTCCAGAAATTTTTAACCCAACGTCACAAAAGTCAGGGATGTTTCCGGCAGCCTGTAATCATACAAATTTATTAGTACATACCAAAAATTACATACATTTGAATAGTGAGTAAGCGTCCCATAAAAGTGTTCAAAATTGAGACTGAAGACTTGGTGTACCCTACCGGTACCGGAGCATAACAGCAGAACTGTATATTTTCTCAGCCAAATTTTAATGAAACCACAAAGAAAAGAAGAAGGGATGATGGCATGACGGTGTATGATGGGGTTAGTTTGCTTTAACATGGTCTTCTTTTCAAGAATTAAAATATATCTCTCCAAACGTCAACAGTCATTTACTTATTGACCAGTTCAAAGTCATAAATAACTCTCAAGTTTCATTAAAGATTTCAGAGCAAGAATCACGTAAAGTCGTAACTATGAGAAAAAACGGAAATAAGCTGACCGCAGTTTTAATTTCCAGATAAAAATGCATTCATAATGCAAAGCTTAATTCATTCAACCTCATTTGATCCTCTGATTACAGGGCTCTTCAAACCCAACCTTGATTATAATGATGCTCCTTAATAAATAAACATTAAATAAACCATGGACTCCCATTGTTCATCGGATTTGAACACAATTCACATATATCAGCGTGGAAATCTAAGAGCCCGGATATCACCGGCAATAAAAGTAATAAGAAAACAATTAAACGAGCTAATAAGAGCCATTTCTCGTTAAATTACCTTTAAATTGACATGGATCAAGCTTAATTGCACCTTGCTTTTATGGCCATAAGATAAGTTACGACAGCAAACCAACTCTCCAGCATGTTCTGATCGACAGATGATGTCAGTTATTGCGTATTCAAAATCAAGACCATAATAAATGACGGGAAAAGAACAAATGTGTAATAGGAAATCAATATAATAAACAAATATATGGCTTATTCCTCCAACTCAACGCTTTTCCATTTCATTAAACGTTTACTTGTTAAAAGAACCGAATACTTTAATTTTAACCCTTCTTTCATGGAAATCCCAGATAAGATAACCTACTGGGGTCCAGCAGTGAACAAGAAAAAATACAACGTCAAAGACTCAGATACCAGTGATATGATAGCCAGCCAGCACCCATCAAAACTTGGAAATAATCAACTCAACAGCAACATATATAGTATATCGACATCATCATAAGAAAAAGTTGCATCTTTGTAGTAGGGACCCTAGTTGAGAATGTGAGTGAACCGCTTTAAAACTTGGCGTCAGTCAACTTATGACGAGCCAATCATTTACTGAGCAAACAAACTGTAAAACTATAAACTAAATCAAACAAGATATTCTTGTTACATCAGACAATAAGTTTATTTTAAAAGTTTCAAAAGTTCCTTTTCCACTTTTAATTAGACACGCAAGTTTAAATGCTTCGACAAAATTTTAACACTTGTTTCAACTGAAAACTTTTTACCACTTTTAATTTTCAAGCTTTGCAACAACAAAGACCACAACAAAGCAAGATTA
>JAQIWQ010001477.1:0-10672 GCA_034695825.1 Folsomia inoculata
CTAGAGGGAGGAGGAGACTGGTTGTTGTAATTATTATTGCCATTTGACTGATGTTCTCCATTTGCTTGGAGTTGGGTTTGGTTTGAATTTCCATAAGGTGGAGGGGAGTGGTTAGGATAATTTCCACCAACTGCAGCGATAGCAGCCGCGATCGCAATCGCCTTGTCGTGTGGGGTTGAACTTGAATTCATCAGTGACCCCCGATTTTGCTCATTTGGTGGTGCATAAGACAGGTTTTGAAGTGTGTGATGATTGTTGTTATTATGATTATGAGAGCTGCTTAAGGAAGCAAGCACGCTTAAATTGTTGTGTTCACGGGGTGCAGATGTCGATGTTCCTTGTCCGATTGGAGCAGCAGAGTTCGGAACCTCATGAATAGAAATTGACGAGGTTTGATAAACTTGCCTTGAAGAAGGTACGTTGGGATTTTGGGTCACTACTACAGAGTCATCATTATACTCCTTCTTCATGAAATTTGGTCCAGCATTGGGAACTTCATCCGGGAGGGAATCTGGTAAAAATGTAACAAAATGGTATAGGATTGCATCATTTTACCCCATGCACTTAGAATACCCTTTTATTTAATGTTAGCAGCCTTAATAATAATAAGCAAAGGGTATATAGAGATGGGCAGATAGTAGTGCTGGACAGAAAGCCTACAAATCTTTTGGAATATAGACATGATAGACAACCTAATAAAGCAGAGGGACTATAATTTAAAAGATGGGTACATATAAGTACTTTTGAAACATGACAAGAAAATTAGTTCAACCACCCACTCACTAACCCTTACTTCTTGTAGCATTAAATTCTTTCCCCAACTAAACCATCAACTACTATTAAACATGCTCAACCACCACGGCAAAGGAATTTCATTCCATTAAATTCCAACATTCACAAGACATGGGATTTGAATTGACCAGACGTCTACTACACCAACTATGTAACTTGGTTTGGTTACTAAATTGCATTCCCACTGCCCAAGATGGAATTCTAATGTTAGACGATGACGCTCTCATCTCAGAGTGACAAAAGTCATCAACTCTAACACAAGAGGTGAGTTTTTTCTTAAACAAGTTGATCATTTCTTGTTGAGATGAGACTGTCTCCATTTCACCCGTCAGTCTCGACTCTCTCCTGTCCTGTCGTCGCAAAGTCCAGTCAAGAAAAGTGTACACTACACTACACGCACAATAAAGTGCTCTCAGCTACTACTACCCAGAATTTAGTAAGCTCATCGCATCTCGAGTAAAAAACATAGAGACAAAGGTTATACAGTAAAACAAACCATTAACCCCACAACAAGGACCACATCCACCAATGCAACAACCAACCATCATCCATTCAAAGGAAGCTGAGGAATTCAAAGGTGGAATTTTGTCAATTAGTCGCATGCATGCATACTTGTACAAAGTTGTCTCAAGTAAGACTTCTTTTAATGCAATCAAAAAGATATGAATGAGAAATGAGGATCTTCTGCTAGGGAATGGAATAAAATGGGAACACCCTGGTTGGTTGGTTGGTTGTATATTTTAAAAACAGGTCTCCTCCTGTCTAATAAAGTATTGTAATGGATTTCATCCCCCGTTTCGACAGTAATAAGTGGTTGTCAGTGTCAGTTATTGGCAACCACCGCTCTATTGCATATAAATACCTGAACCATTAAAGAAAACAAATAATGCATAAAATTAATCCTCCTAAATTGGCAAAAGTCCCATAAAACCAATTATTCAAAGATTGTTTGTCATTAAAATACCGTGAACCCTGAGTAAGTATCTCGAATACTAGGAATCATACGAGACTCATAATTACCCCCTTGTCACATGCACACATGCATATGCACAAGTTTTATCATCAAATTAACAAATGGCTTCTCCATAAAGTTTTGTTTGTGTTTGGGGGACAAAATGTGAAAGCAGTCCCAGTCTAGTCAAGAGACCATCCAACACGAACAGTGGTAATCGATTTGATGCCGTTTTATTCACTCACTCCCCCACCTTAGGCTTCCATTTTATTTCATTTTTCATGTCTCCCTAATCCCAAACCTGCGCCTGCCTACCCGTCTATCAACTATCAAATTGCGTGTAGAGAGAAAATAATTTGAAAGGAAATTGTAAAGAAAATAATTTGAGAAATGAAATGGATCATGTGTTGAATGGAGTGGTGATAAAAGGAAAAGTGAAACTTGTGCCATAATACACCATGATGATGACTAAAAAGCTCGCCCTTGCTTGCCTACGCACATGGCATCCTCATTTCGTATCGGTTACACCTTCGTTACAAAATGCGCGTTATTATGGACTTCATTTAATGTGGCGTGGTTCATGTCAAAATGAAAATGAAATGTTTAACTAATGTAAGTTTAGTTTGACTGACTCTGTGCATAAAAGTTAGAGTGTTTGCCTTCCTCTTGGTTCCGGCTCAGAGAGGATGAATCTTCAAAATTAGTAGGAAAAGTGAAAAAAGTAACCATAATTATCTCATTCATAGTAAGGATTCAGATTGTCGTCTTACAAAACAGGACGCGTGCATTATGTAATGAAACCATAGCCAGTTTAGAATGAAAATTGCATTTTGCCCCACTTCTAGTTTTACTGATTTGTGAAATGCAACAATGCGTGTGCACAAAATGATAGTCTTACAAGAAACTGGGCTAAGATGAGATAATCGAACTTTTGCATACCTTACAACAACTAATAAGGTTCAACCGAATACAGAATGACTATCATGAAAACAACCAACAACGTTATCTTCTCATTTTGTCTTACCCTGCTCCACATATATCTGTATTTAAGTGAGCTGCATTGATAATGATAAAAAGCTGTAGTATCGAATTTATCGTTCGTAATCACATCTTTCCCCACACACAAACTATCATAACTAATCTATTGCAAGTAAAGTGCAACAAAAAAGCAAGACCACTCATATCCTAATTTGCACGACACAACAAACAACAAAGGGATTGGACTATCACCAACTAACGCTACCAACTAGAGAATTTCTTACGTTTGTCTTGATTATGTCCCATGTGTTGTTGTTGATGTTGGGCTGTTGTATAATGAATGACTCCCCTAGGTTGCTGCTGTAGAGCGGATAAATTGACCGTGGGGATGTTTTCAGCCGGATTTCCCCCTCCTCCTGTCTTTCCCGTCTTGTGGATATGATTGTAGTTAAGATTAATGCTGTTGTTATTGTTGTGGTGGTTGATGTTTGACCTTACGCCACCACTGCCACCATCAGTAGCTTGTCGTATATTATTGTTGGTGATATGCGGCCGGTCTTGTGAAGTCTTTGAAAACTGTGTCTCGGATTCGGACATATTTTGCTGATGGTGTTGTGATTGGACCGATTCAGAAGATGAAGAATGCATTGATGTCGGTGTTCCAATCGGGAGGTTTGCGTTAGTCGGCACTTTGTTGGGAGCCATGTTGTGCGATATGTTGAGTCTGGAATCGGGATTGGAATGATTTTCATGTTGGCGAATAGAATTAGGATCTCCATCCTCAGGTGGTGGTGGTGGTACGTCATTTCCATTTCCTCCCGTGGTGGTTGAAGATTCTAAAGTTTCCGGTTCCGCTTCCTTTGGTTGCTTTATTGTCTCCACATCATCTTTGGTATGAGCTGGTGTTGGTAGTGGTACGGCAGAATTTGTCATCATCTGGTTATCATTACCATGATCATCCTTAGTAGTGGCGGTGATGGGTGTCCTACCTTTATCACCTGCTGCTTCATTACCAAATTTGTCAGCTTGTGTGATAACAAAATCGGTTTGTTGCTGAGCACAAGACATTTCGCAATCTTCTTCTGTCGCCTTCCGTATCATGGAATCGCCCAATTGTTTGTTAATCTTGTAATCTTGCTGGGTGGGGTTATTCTGAGGTGATTGAGATGAAGAACCGTTTTTGGGTACGACGCTGTCTTCTTCATGAGATGACATTTCTACGTCACTTACCAAAACTGTTCCACCTTCTCCGCAGATTCGGACATGAATCAAATCTTCGTCATTAGACTCTTTCATTCTTCGAATGATTTCTGACTTTTGCAGTACTTGAGGGGATTCCAGCGCCATTATGAAAGATTCACCTGAATTAATTTACAATAGTATATAGAGGTGGGTTTTGAAGTGGTTGTCTGCATAAATTTAATTTTTACCTGGCTGGATAGTATACTTTTTAAATATAATGTAATGACTGATCAAATTTAAAGGAAAACTGAAGATGCTAAAAGTGTATGTTTTTCTACCAACTTTTAACGGTTTCAAAGACAATGTGCATCTGATACTGATTGATACTGAACTGATATCCCATATCTATCTAAACCGAAATGGACAACCCTTCCTGCAAACGAACGGACCAATAACGATTTACAGAGGTTGCAGAGATGTTAAGTTGAGCTGAACAAATACAAACTGTTTTTATGAAAGATTTACCTGTGGTGGAGCTTATTAGGGACAGAACAGAGGTAGAGAACTCATTTGTCACTCTTGTTTCATCCCAATGTATAAATTTGCTTTGTGGAATGAATTGGATTGCACAAGATAACAAAACTTTGATAAGCGTTCCAGTTAGCCAAAGTGTATTTGTAAATGCGTAATTCTGTAGCAAGTCTTATAACGGTTTCATCTATCTCTGGGTGGATGAAATAATGCCATTTTCTGGTTGGAGATTGAAACATGCATTATTTTCAATTATTTGCGTGCATACTTCTGCAGAAAATGCTATAGCGGACTTTATCAAATAGAATTGGAGTATAATATTACATTAAATTATGCATCTAGTATGTTGGACTATATTTATTTTCCTGAAATAAACAATGTATCTAGTATCAATGAATGGTTAAGGACATGAATGCCAAAACTGCTGCGATGAGCAGACAACCTTAAATTATGCATTAAAAATACAACCGGAGCCGGATTCAATTATTTGTATAGCGGGTCAGGCTACTCTTGCACGGATGCATGTATGAAATATGTAATTTCCAAGCAAAGAAATAAAATAATAGCTGTTATAGAGAAGATGAATGTGTTTAAAATATTGAAAGTGAGAGTATTTGCCCATTCCCAACAATCATTTCCTCTGAATTCATTACACATGTAATGTCAACCATAAAAGGATTCAAGGCCGGGGTTATGCACAATTTAATGCAACAGAAATATCAACATTGTGTCGTGCTTTATTTTATATTTGGCAATCTAAACTTATCCACAAAACTGCAAACTTGATGAGTTAAGATTAAAAAGTTAAGAGTAATAATAACTGTCCTACCCCAACCAATGCCCACAATCTCATCGGTCTGTCTCGATATTGCATAAAGACAAAACTCATAAACCAAGATAATTATTATTATGGACAGCTATCTATTTCTGATTAAAGTCGATAAGAAAATCCGAAATTTGTAGAAAAGATACATGAGATTTTATGAATGAACGTAAGCAAGAGATACGATACAATACTATGCAAGATATGAATGATACCATATATTTTCTGATTATCATTATCTTAGCCGATCTGGTTATTAACATCACAGAGTAGCCGACTATTTTGATTTTGTTCCATTAACAGCAATTACAAATTATTCTAAATACAATAGTAATATATTAATGACTAGTAAATTGTAGTGGAATGTGACATTTCCATGAAATGCAATCATGATGAGGTATTAATATATTCTCATCATCAATCAAAATATTGTAAATCAGTTTGTTTAAACTCATTTAAAATAAAAGCTGAACAGAGACAATGCGATGATGAATGAGTGCGAAATACAATGGAAATCTGGAAGGTGAAAGTTATGACAGGTAAATAACGAGCAATTAAAGCCGAGCAGTAGGTAGCATTACATTATGAATGATTATGATAAGGAGTGATGAATGATACGTTGAGATACGTATGTAGGCATGTAATCTTTAGTGCCCAAGAAATCTAGGCTTATCCTAAATTTATCCAAAATTGAATGAGAGATAAAATAATTACCTCGCCTCACCAAAGTTCATTATTTTTGTTGCTGATGAGATACTTTGTCTATCAGTTGAGTTGATGATACGTGGATTTTGGACACCACAAAGATATAATTTATAACACTAACATTAATAACACAAGGCTTTGCTATCGATATGAAATTATGAAGCTCACCTCACAATAACACAAGCAGTGACGGCAAACACGCTACGACAACGGCAATACAGATAATATGAAAATGGAAACCAATACAACACCAGCTCCAGATTGCTTTTACTTATCTACAACCTACAACACAATACCAAGAATTCTCATCATTAGATACATGCCAAATTATGATGGACCACTGTTTTTACAGAGTCTCCCATTTTTTCTTGTTCATGTCAATCACAATACGTGCATGTAGGAAAAGATGCGACAGGGTTCTATTATAAGCACTTACATATAACGTTACAGTTGTATTTGTCAAATACAGCATTCTTCCTTCATTTTCTGATAAATGTATAGTTTTAGTACGTTGGGTAAATTATTTCATCATGAACGGTAATGTTGACAAAACAACGTACCAACTGTAACGTCATATATATTCGACATTTATAAAATCTCTTATAGAGGATGTCGGATGTTGTAATGAGTGTACTGTACAATATATTAAAGACAGATGAAGGTGTAAATCTGTCCTCGTTTAATGAAACAAGTCCTCTCGTTTGTTTGCTTAATGATAAGCATGAGCGATATGAACATTGGGATCAGTTCTTGAGCTTTGGTGAAACCCATGCCGAAGTTTCCATACATAACACCAACCAACACTCAGACCACACATCATAAAATAATCTCGAAAGAGGCAAAAGAACAGTAAATGCAACGCATGAAAGGAGGAAAAATGAAGTAAATGAAAATACAATAAAACATTCTCTGAGCAGTATTGATTTACATGAACGAGTGTTGAAAGTTAAGGCATGATTGGTTCTTTATTTATACGTTATAACTCACGTTTAAGCATGCATTTGGCATGTGACAACCCATTAAGTTGGTCATTTAATTGACATTGCTTTGTTGCTTAAAATTTGAAGAATAGAAACAAAAATGATAAGGCAAAACAAGGTCTGACTATGACTGTACGTATTTGGTATACATAAAACAAGCATTCCCATCCAACTCATTTATCGGGACCAACAACAGGAGAGCAACAAGGACCATATCATGTCATGAAAAAGTGAAGAGTAAACAATAAAGTAAATCCCCTCGTGTTCTGTTGGCTTAAGGACTTTTTCCACGAATTTGTTATCTATACGCCTACACCATCGAGGTAAAAATGAAATGATTGATCAATTTCCTTTTGACATGACACCTTCATTTCATTTCAATTCGTCAAACTATAACTTGTTTATTATGTCAAAGCCAGGTTTGAATATAAACCAACTTGGGATTCATACAAGACTGATAAGCATTGTTCACTCTGAACGTTCCATGTAAATTGGAACAATAAAAAAATGCAGATACATCCCGGAATGTGTATATTTCATTGGTACAGGAGCTTATATGTAACATATCACTATCCAAATGGGGATGAATATGTAATGCAATCATAAAATGGACGCAGGTAATTGCTCTGCTCTGTAATAAACATCAATCATTCATTCACATTGCTTTTATCACCATTTGAATGTGATTGTGCAAATGTAGACTTGTCGTGAATGTTCTCTTTGGCAAATTTAATGAGTTGTATAGATACGGTATTAAAAATTGGATGGATATGTATTGATGTGGTCATGTTTATTTATAGGGGGTCGCGTACTGCTATCTATTAGGTAGCTAGTTTCCCCAGCTTTAAGCATAGGTATTCATTTATTTCATTGATTTGGGAGAAAGTTGAGCTTTCTTTTGTTTGGGTGGACCTTAATCGATAATAAATTTGTAATTATTTATGTAGTCTATATAGATTTTTGATAATATAATGATGATTAGATTGTTGCTAATAAATGCATACAGCAGGTAGATTGAAAGTATCTGCATACAGATAATCAATCCAATCACAAAGCGATACAATTCAGTGATTTGGTACGAGTTCAAAGTAAAATGTGAATGGGAGCTCGTGCTGATTAACACTATTTGAAGAAGTTATCATTAAGCATTATCTTTCCAGATTTGGGTCACCTGGACTCATGGGGGAGGGGAAGTCGTGTGGTATTGTTTTGGAAAAAATGGCTGATTTCTATGAAACTGGCATCAAAACAAGTGTTCCGTAATGTAAAACACTGAAAATTATATCTGTATGAAATAATCCAAATCATTTATTTAATGAGTTCAGTTTTAATATTGATTTATTACATGAGTAAATGTATCAATAATATTTCTAGTAAATTGAATTAAGTATACATATCCTGAAATTAGGAATAAATCTTATTGAATAGTTACATGTTACAAAAAATAAAAGTATCTAAATGCATTAGTAAGTTGAGACATTAAAATAAGATTAACTATATCCATTTGATGAGATATGTCACATCATGATGCGAAGGTCCTCTGCTTTGCATGGCGAGGTTTCATTCATTTGTTTCAAATCAGTTCATTTTTTAACTAGATTTTTTATGGCTGAAATTGCATAACTCTAAATTAAACAATATGATAAAATTAGGTAAAAACATGATCATTCTAAAAATACTCATGTATCACGCTTTGCTGCAGCTGTCCAAATTCATATAATACATGATACATTTTTTTAATAATTACAACATTACATTAATTAGATTAACTCGTGTATTCTGACTAATAACGGTGACTTTTTAAAGATTGCCATCTGTCAATTGTTGTATAAGCTTTACTTGAATGTCCTAGTAGTAGTTAGAAGGTACAATGAGATATTTTATAGTTAGTAAGCAACTATTAAATGGTGGTTTCTGATTTAACAACTACTTGAACTACTGACTTAGGTTTTCCCATTTATCACGAGCTTCTGGCTAGCCTTCCGATTTGAGATTGTTATATTAAATTGAATGAGTAGTTACTTCATTTTAATTTTATACAGTTTCAATTTAAATCCCAGCATTTCTGATAACACTCCACTGAACGCCGAAAGAATGACCAATCTAGTGACATTGTACATGTACGGATTTGAAGCAAAGCTGCTTATCTTGAACGGATCTTCCAGTTCCTGTTAAAAATTAGGAACACGACAATTAGTATGATATGATAAGCATGTATGTCTAACGGTATAGTTGTTCCAGTTTTTCCAACACCAATTGATAAGAATTAACGGGGTTTTAGGTGCTAATCTTTAGTGTGGGAACCCAAGAGTTTTTTTGTTTCCGGTTACAATATAGTCTTACAACCGTACTTCAACCATAGTCTTGACACACAAATACAATAAAATCAGATTTACCTTTAAAAGTTCCGACGCCAATTTCAAAACATTGTTGGCAACTAAAAATAAGAATGAAAAACTTGCAATTTTTGCATGTAGGGCATAAATTTATATTTAATTTATGGGCTCTTCGGTATATTTACCTAGAAGTTCATCCTTCTTGTGAGGCTTCTGTTCCATTTTCAGGTAGAGATTCAACTATAAAATTAATGAATAGGATGGTTAGCATAATCATTTAAATTGTTTTAATGGCATGTCATTTTTGTTTACCTGTTCAGTTAAGATCACAGACAGATTTCGATACTTTTGGCTGATTCTGGATCCCTAATAAATGTGATGTTTTGTTCAACACATAATATCTGCAGACTTATAGAATATTTCAGTTGTGCTTGCTTACAAGTGTCATAAATCGCATCAAGTAAAAACCCAAAAACAAAGACCACGCTATGACTTCCATATTGTACAGGTAGTACATCCCATTCGAGTCCTGGGTTGAAATTAAAAGCTTCTATTTGGCAATTACTCGTCATTATAAGACTGTTGAATGTTGATTACCTTTAGTAATTCAACTGAGAGAAATAAAATGAGGAAAAGAGTTGTAATAAACGTTCCAGATACAATGGTATCCACAGATCGTTGAGGACCACGACGCTAGAATATTAGCAACGACAATATATGTATAAATTATGATCTAGCTGGTAGTTGAATCGTTTGGGGCATACGAACCTGCAAGTAAGATCTAATAGATAACCATATTTTGATGTTGCGAACTTTGTTGAGTCTAAAATGCGAAAAAGGGAGTCAAAAGAAAGCAAGCGACAAACTAGAACTTATAATTAGAGATTGTAGTGATATGTACCGACCTAAAATGTGGTATTCCAGATTTTCTTGATTTCCTTGTGCTTGTCAGTCGAGAAAACAACTTTGCATACAGAAACCTTTGCTGTAAAGAAAATAATAGGCTGGGAATGAACAAACAAACTGCAAAGCACCAAAACATTCCTGTTTCTCACCTTGTACGTCTTTTCGGCAACTGCTAGTAAGAAAAATACAAACAATGACAGACATAATCGCTCAGCAATTGAAATCAGGACCACCACGCGAAATCTATCAAATCAAATAACAAGAACGTTACAAAACTCTAATAGGATTATTAATACCAACATGATTCCACTGACTTCAGATTATTCCCACACGCACAGTTAAACGCGTCGTTTAAGTAGATGCCAAGTCGTCCGAAATGAAATTCATCAATTTCGAGTTTATTATTTAGCCTCCACAAGCTGCAAAATAGTGCAATTGAGTAAATCAAAGATAAGAAGGACCCAATAGAGATCTACTTATTCCTCTT
>JAQIWQ010001478.1:0-10671 GCA_034695825.1 Folsomia inoculata
GGAAAAAGTATAGATTTATTTATTGTTAACCTCATAACACGTCAGTTGATCATTTGTGACTTTTTGAAGCATGCAAGTAAGTGAATTATACTAGAATAATTGTAACACGGCAAATTTTCATTGGAATTGTTCATGTGTACAGTTGTACAAAAGAGAAAATGACCTTATGATTATTTAAGTGGCTTTCTGATTTCGTTTTTATTGTTCAGAAAAGTTTTACTTGACTTCATAATAACAATCGTGACTTATCAAAACTCGGCAGCATTTTGACAAGGCGATTTGCATTTCAAAATGGGAGCGATGATGAAAGTCATAAAAGGCAGTAAAATTCAGATTATATCAAAAAAGTTGTAATTTGCGTATTTTTGTTTATAAATGCTGCTCTAAAAAATGTTAGTGGAATTTGTTTTCGAAACCCAATATGGGTGTACAAGTCCAAAATGGTTTTATAAATATGACTTTATCAAAACTCTAATAGAAGACAAAGTTCCTGGTGTTAAAGAAACTTGATATCTTCATAGATTTCATTCTGTTTAAAAAGACAACCGTAGCTCCTTTATTACGATATTTTATTTTGCAATAAAAACGAGCCTAGTTTATGTTTTCGTGTATTGAGTAGAAATCAAAGGATGGCCAGATGGGACAAGAACATTCCATCTGTTATGTTTCGGTCTAATGAGCATTCCTTGCCCTTTCAACATACTTTCTCTCATCCCTCCTTAACCCTCGTATCTACCTGTCTCTTTCTTCTTGATATTGATATATTAACAAAACAAAAATATGTGATACAAAGAAAGTCGGCATAGATAGTCGTGTAGAGTAGACTGACAGAGTGCAGGCCGATGATGTGGAACGGTAAGTAAGGCGAAAGAGGTTGGCTTGGTTGGTTGTCGTCAGTCATGATTTTGGATGTTGTTGATGGTTGTGTCGTGACATGACCCTTCCTTCATCTCTTCCTGTTTTCTCTTCTACACTGCCATTACCTTCATCCAACATAACAATGTCTGCATACATGGCTCCTGTGTTTTGCTTGCGAAGTGAAACAGTACACAGAAGACAGGTTCGAAAGGGATGGTAAGATGGTATGTATAATGTAAGTTGCACTGTTCGTCATGCAAGGCCCAAGTCAGCTCAAATTCCCATTTTCCCATGCTGTCTTGTCATTACACGAATGAAACATGGAAACATGTACTGCTTCGAATGGTTGTACGATGTAACCATCCAGGTGAAACGAACAAATTGCATTTATTTCTTGTTCTAGAGGCCCATGTTAAGTGGGGAATGGTGCCCTGAAATATTCAGGCCGATTGTATAACTGTTTTCGGTTCAATATTCTAAAACTTTCCCGTGCGACATGAAATAACAGAAAGAGTTACAAAATGGAATGGTGTAGGAAGCTAATATTAAGCCAAAAAAGTTTTTAGGTCTTCCAATTTTTGAAGCAGGTAATCGATTTTATGCAATCTTTCTTAGTAGATGTATGGATTGATATCGACAGTTTTAGTTACAAGAAATATATGAATATTTATGAATGTACTTTTTGGTGAGATTTCACATCGTAGTAAGTATTGGTTTTATTTGCAGCTTTGTTAGGTATTATGTGTATTATGTAATTCTGCAACTCTAGCTTTAGACGATAAGAAAGACGATTGTAATCCTTCTTGGTTTTGTCAACTGATTTTGATTAGCATGTCCACATCCGCGCTATTAAATCTTTATTATCTCCTACTTGCAGCTTAGACGATTTTCATTAGTTTTAACAGTATTGACAAATTTGAAGTCAATTTATTCAGCAAATATTCCACTCATTCAGCAAATGCAGGAGTGAGTTTATATTAGGATCCCGTGAGCCATTCAGAATAAAGTAATCGCTTGTCTTGAGGGTGAGAAGGTGCAATTTTTAGTGTCACGGTGTAAATAGATGAGTAAAAATAAATGCGTGTGCATTCTCGTTGAGTGTACACTTTCTGGAGAGAAAGCAAACCGTGTTTTCGAATCTCTGTCGTGATGTCTTGATCCCATCTTATCCCAAGCTACCCAGACAAAGCATGCAAAAGCTCTGGAACAGTAGTAAGTTAGAAAGTAGGAGTAAGTTTCTCGTGTTACAAGCCTGCACTCCAGAGTCGAGGGTTTATGTCCATCTTTCTCTTTGTGTAATGTCTTGAGATCGGAGATTCGAAGAGAAAAAGAGCAGAAGGAGGATTGAGATTTCTCCCGAGGGAGACCACATTCTTCTTTTTGTCTCCCGGTTGACTCCTCTGTCGTTTATTTTCTTGGGATCTATAGCTCGAGTCCGTATATGGATGTCAGACCTTGTCCACCAAAGTAACCAACTCATAATCTTTTTCGTGTTTATATGTTTTAGCCATTCTTCTCAAGTCAAAAGTAATTAACAAATATCACCGGAATGTAAAATGTACCTTCTCTTATGACGCTTCGTTCGATATAGTTTTGCGTGAGCAAGAAATTCTTCTATACCATAAAATAAGGTCTTCTTTTACCAACTGAGGAAATTATGCTGGATGTTGAATCCTGCGTATTTTTTGATAGTGCAAGTCAGTGGGTGGATATGTGGGATGCAACCCATTCTGAGAATCTCGTTTCTCGTCGTTCAAGCCACGACATTCCATTTGTCCAGCCACCTCATCTTTCTTTCTCTCACATTCACAAACTTCATTCTCCACTTCCTTCCGAATTTACTTGATCCTGCTCCACTTGACTAACTTTTCATAGGTGGACCATTCAACAAGGTACGTTGACCGGTGCCCAAACAATTGGAGGAGGAAGGAAAGTCGACTATTGAGTTATAGTTAATAGTAACGACAATGATAATGGTGCAGTGTCCGATCAATAGACTGACCATCAGTAGTGGTGACAAGGAACACCTTTTGACAGATTGTTGGATGAACAAATCAATTTTCCTGCAGACAATATATACATATTCGAATCCATTTTGTAAGTTTATGCTAATAATCTCATTACATTTTCTAGGGACGGACAATTAAACACTAATACAATTCAATACGACTGCAATTAATTGCATTAAAAAGGATGGACATGATAAATCTGGTGAAACCTCTCACACCACTCGTTCATTTACTCTAATATTTCAATGAAAAGTCAAATCAAATTATCCAAGAATAAAAAAAGATAAATGGGCAAAGAAAATGAGAAGAGAAATGTATCAGAGTGAAATAATGAGAGATCGTAAAAAAGACGGCATGTAAAGTTTTTATGGTCATTTGTAAGTTCAACCCATTTCCCTATGGAGAGGGTTGAAATCATTGCGTTTTGGCCTGAGTTGTAGCACAGAGCTAAACCCAAAACTGAAGTGCATGATATTCAATTGATAACTTACTCAATCCACATATTCCCAAAAGTCCTTGGGATTTACGCTATAGTAAGAATCTAAGATCAACCAACTGCATAAATTCCGATGAACACGAGGGAAATTATAGTAAACTTTTAGAAATTTTACGGCTTTTAGGTTTCACCAGCAGAAATAATGAGGCTGAAAAGAACAAAAAAGTGTAAACCTATGCTCCAAATGAGGTCCCAAGGGTCAGAATATAGACAGACAGGCATAGTTCAGGCATAATAGAGAAAGAATAACATGGGAGATTTATTCTACATCATATCATCATCATGTGGAACTATATAATTTCAGTATTTTGAGGTAGATCTCTGTTCAACTTCCCGTGTATAATGTATATATGCAACGCTTTCATTGGAACCATGAAGAATGAATGAATCCGCATATGACTAAGTTAGCGTCTAGTGATATTTAGTGCTTGATGTGAAACCATCAAGATCGTCTTCTCATTATATTCACAAAAACGGCTACGGTTGTATTTCCACAAAATTCGATACATTCTAAATATGAATGATTGCCTCAGATGAAATAATAAAGCTATGCTCGATGACTAATAGAAGGAACTACGTCCCACTATATTAGGAAAAGGGAAGAGAAAGAGGGTGAAATGCTGGGAAAGAGTAGGTTTATTTGTGTCGTATCTTATTGATGTCGATTCTTGTGAGGTCTGTAAGACTGAGGGTCTGTCAATAATAATAACCTGGAGAATGACTTATCACCCTGCAAATCACAGGGGCCACATCAATCCGCATTTAAAAAGGTACAGGGGTGCTTCTTTGAAGTCTCTTGTGCCATTTTAGCCACTAAGTAAAATGGTATGAAGAGATATACCTTCTGTCCTCTTCCTTTGAACCTCTCATTTACAAACGGGCAATGTATTCATGTATAAATTGTATACATTTTGCTTACAAAATAAGATCATACATTGGGTAACAAAAGTTGGTTATTAGTGTAGGACCGGCAGGAGTGATAGATTAACTAATGGGGTGGAAGATGAAGTATACCAAGAAATAGGGTGTGCTAGGGGATGTTGGATGGAAACTGGTGTGGTTTCGAGCAACACTTCTTTCACGATTAATTGTATAAATGGATGAACTTGTGTGATACTCGGGACGAGATAACGAAGCAAGTAATGAGGAATGGAAAATGGTCGTAAAATGTGAAAGGAATCTGTAATGAATGCTAGAGTGAGTCGATGCGTGGAGTGTCATTTGTTTTGTAGTAATGCACATGAAACTGAATGGCGAGTTTTCCAGTAAACTACTGACTATTACTATCTTCGCTTCCTTTGTGGTTCCAAAAAACAGAATAGTATCCCAAAAAAATTACAAATTCTTACTGGATGACGAAGCAAAATTCTTAATGGAATGTCCGCCTTGAAAACAAGAAAAGTTTTATTTGACGAAGGAACAGGATGAGTACCGAACTATGACCATAATCATTGTATATTTGGGGTTGGCGAGATGGCAAAGTAACGAGAAAGAAATAAAATCACTTTTGTTTTGATGATGATGTAAGTAAGGGAGAAAGTAGAGAGGACCAGACCAATCCCGTCTATCCACCAACACAGGCTAGGTCTCGGTTACCCGTCATGGTCACATCACATCAGAATCAGAAGTATCAGCCTCAGCCAAGTCCCAATAGAAACGAATGAAATTAGGAAATATTCCACCCCATGAATGAGATCTGAGATGACTCCCCACATATTGCAACTAATACCTCGACCAGAGCAAACCACCCTCTTTCTCTTTACTTGAAAGAAGAGAAACTTACCTAAGCCAAGTTAATCTCAAATCCCTGTGGTTGGTGTTGTACCCAGCTTTTCCAGTACTTGACTTCCCCTGCGAGTAGAAATGTACAAATGTAACATAATATTGTCGTTTCTTGAAGCTTGATAAGTTTTAGATCCTTTTTCAGAAAAGAATTAAAATAATTATTAGCTTGAATTAAATTATATTCAGAGTAGCCAATGATAAAAGTTTGTAAAGTTTCATAAGTATGGACCAGACTTTAGCGATAACTATATAAAAGTTACGCTTCCCCGTTCATATAACCACATCAGAAACCAATGGGAAGGAACGAAATGTATGTGAAAAGTCAACTATTTTTTCATGAATGTGAAAGCGTTGCAGCATTGTATCGAGAATGACGTTCGGTGGGGAAGTTTCATGCTTTTGGAATGGGGTGGGTTTGTTTTGGAAGAGTATTTGGCAGTATATACTGCATTTATTCCAAAGAGTAAGAAGAACGACCACAAAAATTAGAGAAAAATTTCGAAAATCTCTCTTATCAATCTCCATTTCAAGGAAAAAATCCCCTTGCTCCCATTCCACAAAGTTTTGTGCTAAACTCAACCGATGGTGGTGGAAGTCTTTGGGGATAAATTAGTGTTGTCAATGCATAATGTACGATACGCACTATGTATCACATCTTTTTGTGAATCCAAGGACTGGAATTGAAATTCAGTCTTTTAAAATGCAATTCCTGTGTCAATGTCACAAATCAGTCAAATAGGGTGAATTCAATTGTTTGAGTTAGAGTACGTCGTATCTGCCAAGTGATGCACTTGAGATTTAGCATTGCTGAATGGTCATCAATCAACATCTGTCACCGTGATGCAATTTGACTGCGGCAGTTATTAAAATGAAGTCATGTGCCCTCAACTTGACCATTGCGGATATGGTTCCAGATTTCATATTACATGTTGGGTTGGAATCCGCCGTGGGTTTCTACTTCCGTATGCATGTTTCTTGGTAATGTATCTGCTGTGGGTGGATGCGTATGGTCTATAAAGTGGGATGTGCTGAGCAAACCGGCAATGCATGTTTCGTAATACGGTTCCTTATCCAATTTTTCGGAGGGTGAAAGTAACGGAAATCTCGGAGAAGTAAGTGATGTGATGTCCGGTTCGGTCACCCTGAAAAAATTAGATTGAGTTCCTTGGCTTGATCTCGTGTACATATATTTAGTGTACCTCGGCACTATTATGAGCCGGGTATTCCACTAGAATAAGCAAGAAG
Source organism: Folsomia inoculata (assembly GCA_034695825.1). Taxonomy (NCBI): domain Eukaryota; kingdom Metazoa; phylum Arthropoda; class Collembola; order Entomobryomorpha; family Isotomidae; genus Folsomia; species Folsomia inoculata. Next base: position 6,394 of record JAQIWQ010001478.1, read on the forward strand.
TGGTCTGCCTTAGCAGCCTGGGATGTAAATGTGGAAATGTGGTTGGGTTTCGCTATAAAACATACTTCCGGAAGAAGAGGGTAAAAAGTAAAGGTCGTTCGTTTTTTATAGAATTCTAGTACCGTGTGTAAAACACTTGGAAGTTTTCTTCTGTTTTCCATTCAAACATTTTTTGTTTCAATGAAGACGTACATGCATACACATATTTGCACAAGTCACGAAAGGAAGGGACGATCTGTTTGACATATAATGAGATGTTCTTGGGCGTTGTTGGGGCGGATGTTGGTACATTTGTTCTATTTGTCTCGACCACTTTCTTAAATGAAAGCGTTTACATGTCAGAGAGCATTATGATGTAAATAAAATGAATTAACAAATGAAATGCTCCAAATAACAATCAGAGTATGTGATAATAGATTGGGAAAAGTAAATGCAAATGTAGTATTAAATCTCCGGAGATGCGTAAAATTTTCCTTGCCTTCCTCAACATTTCTAGTTTTGTCCTTGTCATTACTTCTACTGCTGGAGATTAATAAATTACATGGATTTCATTCACATTCAACATCCAACAACTACCCTCATCGTTTTCACAACTTGTTTCTTTCTTTTCTTCTCAATTTTCTCTTTCTCTCTCCCAGATTAAATTACTCGTGGATACATTATACGAGGGCAAATCTAAATGCCTAATATATTTGGCTTAGGCTTTTGGTGGGTTGATGGGAAATAAATGTTTGTTTGTCTGTCAGCCAAGTCTCTGCAACGTACAGAGAGTAATTATTTCTCATTAGTCAAGGAAGGAACCCACCCTCTCGGTTTTCTTTCCCTTTCTACTGAGGAGGATGGATTGGGTGACGGAACACAAGCAGGCATGAAATGGTCAAGTTGTATGCCAGCCAACTCGGCGACAACAAATAAGATTTCTGAGAGAAAATTATGCAGAGGAAATGAAACCATGTTCGTTGCGATGTTTCTCAAAATTGTATTCCAAACAACTTTTTCTACCAATTGAGAATAAAATAAATTGTTTTGCGACAATTTTATATTTACTTGTACGTTTTCTTCAAGCTAATTAATTAGAGAATATCTGTCATGAAAAAATGAGTTTTCAACAAAATGTAATTTTTTAATACTTTTCTATATTTTGAGCATTCATTGCATGCTTTATCTAGTTATGAATTCATGTTACTTAAATTATCATTTTAAGTGAGAGGATTATACCACTTCTAATGACCAACTATTTCTACAAACAAAACTTTTATCCACCATAATTCACTGCTCATTTTAGGCCACATATTTAGTTTAATTTGTGTCCTCGTTACACTTTTACTTTCTTAAAAAAGTTTAACACGGTCCATCAAAACTTTGAGTAGAGAAAAGTTTCCATTTCCTTCACTGTCCTTGGTAAACTGCTCAGTAATTTTGAACATCTTCATTTAGTTCTTGATTAATTTGTGACAAAACCTTTTTATGCTTCAGTGTTTGTTCCCCTTCTTGATTCCAACAAGGCGCAATAAAACCTGCATCCATTACCACCTGCCACAATCATGCCACCACGAAATTAGGAAGTCTTTCTTAATAGACCATGAGCTTAACGTAATCCACTTTTTTCCCTAATCCCAACGAAATAGCATTTAACCCTCTTCCGTTCTCCTGTGCTTGGGAAAAGAGCAGAGTTCTCGACTCGAGACTTTCAACTTTCCCCATTCCATCTACTCTTTTGGTTTGGTTGGAGTGTGTCCAAACAAATCGCGTTTTAAGCCCTGCCAATGACTAAAGTATAACCAAAGTAGAGCACAAACAGAATATCCGAAGGGCGAAACTAATTTTGGTTTTGGGACAATGATAAACTAACTTTTTCTATCTACTTTCTCTCCCCATTCGATAAATAGGTTCCTTAGGTTGGTTAGATCTTTGGTTAAATACGTGTGGTTGTGAATGTTATTACAGCTACCTCAATCAGTTGGTGTTCCGATATACATGTACATTGCGTCTTCCTTGCACGGTGGGTGGAACATTAACGAAATTGTTGTGTGTGTGGTGGGTGAAAATTGGTTGGTCGGGTATTAAAGGATTACCAACTTTGTAAATGAGATCTATTAAACAAACTTATGTTGATAGTCTCTCCCTTTACCATCAAAACCATAAAATTGTGTTGGACAAAGATTTTTTTAAATACCACAAAAAACAGAAAATCCCAATAGGAAAGGGATAGTCTAAATCCACAAACTCCTGAATATTGTGCTCCTTTCTCTGTTATCATGTTCAAAAATACACTTTATCAAAATATTGAGCAAGTCAGGAAGATATTATGGCGTAACTTGTTCATGTTCAGACTAAATTGTTTGCCAAAACTGAATAAAAGCACGTCCTGCCGTCCAAACATGTACCTTTAACTTTAACCGTTGACCGTGTAGTTGCAACGTTGAAGACAATGAGGACCAAATTTAACAGAGATATCCAATCTACAAACAAGCCGAGGTTGGAAAGGGTAAACCACCTGAGGCTACAGATTCTGTTTTCCTTCTTCTCTGCCAGCTAAGGCATTTCAAAATTGTGGAGAAAGCCTCACGAACGTACATCTGCAGATCCAAGCAATGAATTCGGTTCAATATGTGCGATATTATAGAACCAACGTAGTTAATAAATCCAGCATGAGGGAGGATCGGAACAAGACAAAGACAAGTGTTCCAATTCAAAACTGGTATTCTGTAGATTAACTTTCTAATTCGTCACCCATCTGTAAAATCTGAGCAAAAGCGAGTTTTATTTTACAATCTGGTAGTGCAACACTTTAGTAAGGCAAGCAGTACCTATATAGCGATTGTGCATATAACCTTTTTGCACCCTTGCATAAAGTTCATGCAGCATAGATTTACACCTATTAAACGATATAAGTATCCATCAAAACATTACAAAACATGGCTTAAAAGACGTGATGTATTATTCATGTAAGTCACAAACAGAACAGAACTTTCATTCTTTGTCGGACAAGACAACGCAACGCCGGCAGTAGTGCAAACAAAGAAATTTAATCTTTCTCGAAGGAAGGGAGAATAAGAGGACAACATTTTCTCCCTCGCCTGTCTCTTTCTTTCTTGTAATAAGAGTGGTAAGACGAGAGCATCATTATCACACGTTGTAAAAATATTTGTTTTCGATCTCAGCACGAGAAGAGCTCTTTGTTTCCTTGATTTGACATTTGATTACATAAAGCAAACACGAAGAGGGCCAAGAGCATCTTGAGTTTGAAAAAAGCACATCGGAAATGAAATGATAACAAAATAATCGTTCTTATCCCAGCCATGTTTATAGGAAAGGGGTAAAATAGTAGTTATTTCATAAATCTTTCCTACTTTGGCTACCTGAAATTCCTTTAGGCAAAATAATTATATTGAGTTAGTAGACTGCGGAATACTAGTTTCCCAATGTTTAAACAAAGGTTGTTGATTGCGATAAGTACAAACAATGAGACAAGAGCAGAGGTGCATCCCATTTGTAATACTTTATTGTGTGCACGTAAACACCGTTTTAGTGTGTTTCAGTAATAAACCTAGGACGTGTGATAAGCAAATATTTGCAATCCATCAGCCTCTTTACGGTGTAATAAAATAAACTTTGCGGACCAGCATAGGAAAACTAAGCAAACCTCCTGCGTGTACTTCAGAAGAGGGAAGTTTGCCTGATTTCATGGGGAAATCACTTCGTGTTCCTTCAAATTCAGGCGGATTACCAAAACCCCTAATATGGTGACGTAGAATATTTACCTCAGATGCAAATTTTCAAGACAACGAACACTATATAGTGTTCTGGGGAAATTGCAAACCATGTAAATTCTAGTAACTATATCTCAAGCATCAACAGTTGATGCTTGAGATTTGTGTTTTGCGACTTTTAGCCATGGGAAAGTCCGAAAGTAAAAATAATTAGAACATAATTGAATTTTATTCGAGACAGCATAATCGAATAAATTAAGACGTCCACTTTCAGTTTGTTGGATTTTCAATCACTGTCTCCCTGCTTGTCGAACAGAATAGGAACCACCCATCCTCACTTTCTCACAACTCTTGTCTGACATTTTCCTCCTCGGCGTTCTTGACTTGAGTGGGTAGTTAGTGTAGTTGGTTGCCATTTCTTCTCTTTCTTTGTTCCGTCTTCTTCATCATTCAGTAATTCAATTGAGACTTCTCTCACGTTGCCAAACCAAACCACACCGAAGACTCATTCTAATTCGAGTACTATGTACATACTTTCTCCACCGCTCTTTATTTGACAAATTTT